>CAXIVR010000010.1:50396666-50474166 GCA_964035755.1 Teleogryllus oceanicus | reverse complement strand
ATAAATTATACAAGTTACAGAAATTTTCTTTGCAAACAATAAAATAAGTCAAGACAAGAATGATGACTATAGGCAGGAGTATTGAGGGCAATAAATTGAATGTGAGGATGATGGCTGGGCTAGCATGGATGTCCATGTTGATGGATTGAATAGCTCAAGTAGGGTTCAGCCTGCCTAGAAGGATGAAGACTGTTGAGAAGATTGAATTATGTGAAACTTAGGTGTGTTGCAATACTGTGATAATTTAATAATCCAATAATATAAAAATAAATAAGTAAATGAATATAAAATTACTAGTGGTTTAATTTCCCAAAGAAAACCGTAGTCACCTCTCACAAGACCTGTATTTGTTTCCCATCAATTTATGTTTGTATTTGACATAATCATGATTATGTGAAAGGGTTTTTATCACATTCAGGCATAATCAGTCAACTTCTTTCTGCAAATTCAATTCAATTCAATTCAGTCAAACCTTTTGATCCTTTAATTCAATTCAGTCAGCCTTCATACTGCTCGTTGTGTATACTTCGCGAATGTTCATTCCCCCTGAAATATGGCATAATATTCTGGGAAATACATCTTATAACTCCCAGACTTTTAGATTACAAAAACAATTATCGAATAATAACAAATCCCCACATGATTCATATAAGCCTCTCTTCATTAATCTAGAATTCTACCATTACCGTGTCTTTTATTTACGAATCAGTGGTTTTGTAAAAATGACTTGCTCAAGGGGGGGAATATTTTTCAGAAAATGCCGAAGTCTATTACTATAACACTTGACGTAGAAATCATATTCATCAGGTGACAGTATCAACAGCTCATTACAAAAAATTCACATACAATACATGTACATTATTTTACAACACTTTGCCAGATGACATTAAACGATTAAATTCAATGAAAAGTTCAAATCCCAAGTGAAATCGTTTCTGCATAACTGTTTCTATACAATTAGAGACTATACTGAGCATCACAAGAAAAATAACATTAATTTTAACAATGATACATAATGCATTATTTACCACTTGGACTGTGTAAATGAGTATAAACAACCTGTAACAACTATTGTACTACAGCTTCCGGTCAAATGACCCCCATCTCGATCAGGTTTTTCGTCCAGTTTCCCTGATCCATTGAGCAAATGCTGAGACGGCCCTTGTTTTGCTTCTGGACATAAATGTAACTTCATTTTCTGTGACCGTCTTCTAGAATTCAGTGGAAATACAATTATTCAAATTATCGTTTCCATGTTGTCGGCAGAGAAGTAATAAGAGCCAAAATTTATTGCTATTTATCCTGAAAATAGATTTTATTACATGGGAGTTTTTTGATTGTTTTTTCTCCTTTCAAAATTCAAAATTTTATTGTTATTTATCCTTGAAAATAGATTTTATTACATGGAGTTTTGTTTTTTCTCCTTTCAAAATTCAAAATTTGTTGCTTATTAATTTTGAAAATAGATTTTACTATATGGGAGTTTTGTTTTTTTTTTCTCTCTTTCAAAAATTCAAAATTTAAGTAGTATATGACTTAGTGTAGGGATCACAGAATTTTGAAAATGTCACACAATTCACTTTTCCCCATACACGTCATATGATTTTTAACTGTTTTTAGTAAAATAAATAAATAAATAAACAAATACATAAATAAATAAAATCGAATTTGTTACATCCAATGAATGAGAAGAAAGTGCATAATACCATTATTCCTAGCGAGAATTTCATGTTGAACATACTTTGGCCATTTTCTTACTTTGGACATTTTTTTAATGTTCTACAATTTAATTGTGAGCAAGTTGCCGATCCTCATTGTCACGTAATAGTGCAAGCACAGTGTCAAAATTTCTGTTTGTGTTCAACATGGAAATGTTAGTTTACATTATCTAGGACTGCATCCATTGTCTGCTGGTAAACATCACTTGTTGTACTGAATTTGCTGAAGAAATATTCAGCTTTTTAAGCAATTTGAAAATGTTGAGGCTGGGATGTGTAAGATACCCTCTGGTTTAATATTTACTAGTACAGCCTCTGGAATGCAGTGATGTAGATGGTTCAATTTGAGTCCCTTTATACAAAGTTCACAAGTTGATTTCAGTAGTTTGCGAACAATGAAGCCTGTGACATAGTACACAATGCAGTCAATAATTTCAGAACTACAGTAATCGTGATCAATAACATCATCACATTCACATTCTGTCTGTATCAGTCCATCCAAACGGGATTTTAGTTTTTCAACATGAACTGATACATGGACTCATGAGAAGAACTAAAATATTTGGGAAGTCTTCAAAGTAAAGAGTTTTGAAGTATCTTCCATCACTGAGCAATTTCCATATTTTGGTGGTTTTATAATTTTATAAATGAAATCATTTTATACAATTGCAAAAGTTGAAAAGCAGGGTGGTCATTCTGACTCACCTGTCTAATAATTCCAAAGAATTTCTAAAATAAAAAAATCATTAAAGGTAAAAGTAATAAATATTGTAAAATTCATAAATGTTTGGATAATTGCATTCAAAATCCACATTGATTTTATACTTACTTCTAAACAATCTTGATTCATCTTGGCTGTTAAAACATATTTAAAGCCACATTCATCGAGTAAATGCTTAGAAAGATCTATAGTAGATTTTATGGTAACTCTAAGCCCATTAGCAGTGGAAGCCTATAAAACTGCTCAGATTTAATTAATCCTTTATCAACTTCTTCTTCCCAGTTATTCAGCCACTGCAAGGCATCTTGTAAAACCTGAATTGGATGTACAGTATATACTCATATCCTGTTACTTACAATTAATTGACTTGTGCATTTTACATCTGTACAGTGTACAAACAGCTGTTCAAATTACAACAACAAAGTTGAAGAAACAAATGAGAAAGTTATTTAGTTATAGTATTTTTACTTAAGTAAGCATAATTATTTTTATCTACCTCAAAATCTCTACTATTTTCAGTTATTCCTTCCTTTGGAAACCGTCGATTAAGGGCATCAAACAAATTATTAATTTTTTGTAAATTCAATTGTTGCTTCTGAACCTTTGAAGCATTCTAAATGTTTCTGCTTATAAAATTCCAAACCTTTTGCTACAGAGTCACTAAAAATCTGTGAAAAATAATGTAATGACATACTTCGTATATGATTAATGTAGCGACAGGATCATCATTGTAAATAATTTTGTACCTGGGTAGCTAATTTAACTCGCATCTTTAAAAAATTGATGGGGTTGATGTGATCAATTGTTAATTTTGGACAAATTTTGAGGTGGCCTTTGTTTGAATTATCTTGGTCAAATAAATGTTTGTAATACATCCAAGAAACTTCTGAGTTTTTTATCTAGAAAATTATAAGAAAACATTTTTGAAATGTTCCTACTTGCTCATAAATATCCCAAAAATTTCAGAAATTTACAGGAAAAATTAGTATATTTTAAACAGTTTATACTTACCTTTAGTACTTTCTGTGTAAATAACGAGTTCTGATACATTTAACAAGGTAGTGCATCTGAGAAAACAAATACTTTATTTTCTGTCAATGGTGTTCAAAAAGTGTTTGGTTTCATGTAATTCCTGAAACTCCAAGATATCCACATTTTCCTGTTTGTGGATGCTCCATCACATACTAATCCTTTTACAAATCCACCAGCTTTTTCAATATAAATTATAGCATTTAACACAATCTGTGCTAATAGTGTTCCTTTACTTGGGCATTTGATGCAATACGGCAATAGGTTGTTGGAAATTTTGTGATAGAGACGAAAACATAATGACAAGGGCCATATCAGCCTGATCAGTCATACTTTGTGAATCATTGTCCCAGTGCCTGTCAATTGATTTTTAGCCCATGGAAATTCATGGTTTTGGTGTTCACTGCTACACTTTTGGACTTTCATCTCGTCTACAACAACCATTCATGCCTTTCTTGTGGATTCATTGTAGAAAACCTTTTTCAAACATTTAAAGAAATTTTCATCAAAGCCTGTCTCAATATCTACCATTGCAAATACCTCCTTACTGTACTTACAGAAGGCAAAGGGAGTATATTGTTGTGGTGTAAATATTTGTACTGCTTTGGACTTCTTGTGAAGCAAAAGACTCAAGTAACCATTGATGTGAAAATCTGTGGCCTTTTGCAGGGAGGCTTTCCAATAGTGATGCATTCTTTGATCAATGAAAGCTAAGGGCAATAAAAAAATTGATTTCGTTGTTGCTCAGGTCATTTATTGCAAAGAATATACGATATTTTATATAATGAATATAAATTTATAAATAATACCTGCTGTTCTGGAAGATTAAGTTTCATCAACTGTTCATGAACCTTCATTTCTGATAAATTTTAAAATTTTCATGAACACTCAAGTTGTTTCTTCAATGTGTCTACTTTATTTCTAATCTTTTAATCGATTGACTTTGCAATTTAACAGTTTTTTAGCATTTCTGCATTCTTTCTAATGAGTACACCTACTTTGCCAGTGTTTTGGTTCTTGTTCATCCTTAAAGCTTGCTGGTCAAAGAGTTTGAACAAGAAACACATTTCGCATGCTTTTCCTGTCTTACTTAATTTTTCACATTTAATGTTCTCCACGTTCTCATGAACTTCAGCACACTGCACGTTTTGTATTGTAATATGCAAGAGCAGGTCCTCCATTACATAATTCACACTTGTCCAGAACTTTTAATAAATTCTCAATATCAAATAATGTGTGTAACACTGTTGGTACTAAATGAGACACATTTCATTGCCAAATAATATTTTAAAATCAAGATATTTATCAAGAATTACCTACAAATTAATAAAAGAATGAGGTATCAATTAATTATTTATTTCAATATTAATAATACTCAATACATACATTATTTCTGAAATAAATTACAAAATGTTACAAAAAAATACAATAACAATATAAGTACAAAATATGATTGACAATTCTTAACATCACAGATTTATAAATATATAAATTACATACACTTAACATTCAGTTTACTTTTATACTTTATTCTCAATATATTAATGTTCATATATAATGCATGTTACTTGTATTACAAACATTAACATACAGTCATTTGCCTGTATCTGAATTTCAAGACAGTTGGATATGTGCTTATTATAATAGCTTAATTGTAAAATTGCTTAGACTACAACGATTTACGTAATTTGTTTTTGAATAGCCTTTTATGTTATTCTTGTAATTTTTTATGTCATCTGGCATCAGCATATCTTAATTCTGTATACGCAAGTCAGTATGGTATTATGAGTTATTGATCTGTATGTCTATTTCTAGTGTACTTCCTCACTTCTGATTACAAGTGGGCAGTTTTGTATATCAATAGATAACATTATGTTTTTGTGGGTGGACAATCATGGAAAGGTTAGAATTGTAAATTCTTTAAAGAGTCTTTCATGTGACACTTGTAGGCTCAATAATAATAATAATAATAATAATAATAATAATAATAATAATAATAACAACAATACTTGAATAATAGTAATAATAAAAATAATAGTGATAATATTAAAAGTATTAGTGTAGGTAAATGAAGATCAGTTTTAGTAGTAATAAACATTAATATATAGAATTTAGTATACTTTGAAAATTGACTAAAATACTGGAAGTGCCACTGGTCTGACATTAAAATAATTAGTTAAATCATGTTCATTTTACAATATTTATATAGTACCTACTACCTGTAAAGAAATAACATCAATAGCCTTTTATAATTATGTCTTCGCAAAAATTTGTGAAAATAATCAAATTGTCTGGTTCATGTTTCACCATCATGTCCCAAGATTTCCCAGGAAGATGAATGATTTGCTTATTTAAAACCATTTTTTCAAAGATTAATTCTTGACAGATATTCAAAGAATTTTCAGGAATTCCTGAGACTCCTCTCAACATGTTTTCCTTATCATCTGAAAATTTAATAGAATGAAAAAGTTTTTAATTCAATTAGTTCATAATTTTTACTGTTAGAAGCTTGTAATTCATTATAATTAGAAGAAAAAAATTATTAAAAAGTAATATGCAAATAGACATACCATTGCTAAAATTTTCAATATCATTAACAGTGGCTGTTGCTTCCACATTTTCTCATTATCGTCTTCTGAAAACAGAACAGTATTAAAATAATACATTTTTGGTTTAAGAATATAGTAATTTTCATGTATCATTACTTGTAATTCATTATAATTAGACGGAAAAAAATGATTAAAAAGTAATATACAAGTACACATACCTTTGCAAAAATCGAGAACATTACGAACAGTTTCAGCTGGTTCAAACACGTTTCATTATCATCTGCTGAAATACATTAGTTTTAAAATAATATATTTGTTATTGAATGAAATAGCAATTTATACTTTTGCAGTTATACATTGTTGTTATTCATTATAATTAGAAAAAATTGATATTAAACAATAATATACAGTAAGCAACTGAATTTTATCATGCCAATAACATGTACAGTATGAGGATCATAGTCACAGATGTTTCCTGGGCATGGTGTTTCATTGCCACAGTCCTTACATCTACTGCATCCATAATAACAGCTGAAAGTACAACAGTTTCACAGGAATCTAAAATAAATAGATGAATTCTTACATTTAAAAATCTTAAAAATTACAATTTTAATTATGAACAATCCTATTTTCTTGTCATGTAAATCATGTCCTCTAAAAGTTATCTACTTTCAATGTATTTAAAATACATACCGTTGTAAAATTCCCAGAATCATCCAGTTTGAATTTACTTGGAACAGCTTGGTTTAAGTTTTTCCTAGTGACTTCTGAAACTGTTTAATAATTTAGTATTACAAAATATTTATTTATATTCTTTGATTATATGTGGATGTTCTTAACTTGTGGATAATTTGAATGTTTTTTTTTCTAATTGATATAAATAATGAATTTACTTAGGTTACATTTCTCAACGTTGATAGTATGTGATTATACAAATTACTTTAATTATTTTACAATTAACTCATTCACAGTATACGATAAATTCTTGAAATGTGTACTTACAGCATTTCTGCATAACAATGATCTCTTCACTGTTGAAATGCTTTTCGAGACATAATCGCTTCTCTCAACTTCTTTCTTCTGGAACAATATCAACCCATTTCTTTCTTGTATCTTCTTGTGGGACACAAAATAAAGCAGTTTCCTGTGAATTACATACTGCACTGTCACTACTGCACAGTTTTACAAAACATCTTCTACCCATTTTCAAAACTGTTCACTCTCTTGACTGTCGAAATCTCTGATTGAAATTTGAAATAATGGATCATGGTCATGCTACGTCATACCCAAACATCGCAGCGCTTACATGCGAGAACTACGAGAACTAGCCTCACACTAGCTTCAACTTGGGGCTGGGAGTGAACACACCTATATATCTTACACCGTGGGACTATCTCAAACGCGACTGATGCATCTGGCGGTCCGACCTAAAGTGAGGAATCAGAGAGTATACTAACTACTATATGGACTCGCTCGGATGCGACCGGTACATCCGGCGATTCGAGCACAACTGCCTTTTCTCCTCGTCTCCTCTTACCCCAGAAGCTTCAAAATTCCTTGTTCTCTATTCTAGAAATTTGTGCTTTGATTGGCATGAAGGTATTGCGTTTTAATATTGCATCGGCCATTCCCTGTATGATTCCGGAAGGTTCAAATGGAAAATTCCACAAAACGTCCTCCCTCCCACCCTCTCTCTAACAATCTTGATAATAAAATAACTTGCAACTGCAACCAGTGTCCTTTTATTTTAATTTGTTGATTTAAAAGGCCAGTGTTGTGTAAGGTCTCTGTAATATAAAAAGAAAAAGTAATTATGAATCGAACAGACATGGTCATATGAATATGGTGGCATCCCTAATTATTATGGCATGCAATAAGAAGTCAATAATATCGTGACATTAATAGCTTACCCCTCACAATTTTGCTGCTTAAAATTTCATATTGAAGAAAACAAAGAAAAAAAACTGAAGATAGGGGTGCAGTAACTACCGAAACGTCGTTGGATTTATTTACTATGTAATAAAATTATTAAATAAACCTACAGTCTAACATTTTTAAGGGACCTATTCTAAGAGTAATAACACGGAGTATACCTGACGATTGCAGAATGGATGAATTGGGGAAGTTATTATAATTTTCCATGATAGTGACGTTAAGCTTCCGATTGGATGACACCGAAACAGCTGATTAAACGTCAATAGGCTCATGTTTATACTTCGATTTTTTCTTTAGTGGCCGATGACATTGGGTGGTGAATCCTTTTAAAAGTGGTTAGCACATTTCTGAGGTCACGAACGTAAAATTTTAAGTGTTGATTCAGCCGAAATCACCAGGGCATTGTATGCTCCAGGCCAGGGTGTATTCCTTACATGCAATGGTTTTGAATCTACTTTTAAAATCTTGGTTATCCGCAATTTGCTTATGGTTTGGTTTGAAGTTGGAAAGACCTGTGTAAAATAAACCTTGGCTCCAGCAATGGTTTTGTGTAAATGATGGGCACCGAAATCTGTTCGGGCTGTAATAAGTTAAAATGGTTATATAAATCTTGTTCTTTCCTAACTGAACACTAATGCTGTACTTGAATATACAATGCCCATGTGAAACAATCGTAACTCCTAATACTTTTAACTGCTGTGTCACATTGTGAATTTGCAATTATTTCAGGGCAATTTGAACATGGCTGATACAATTCTATCAGTGTCTCGGAAAAACCACACTAGGGAACTTGCAACAGGATATCAAAGTTTATTGGAGAGCAATTTTTTGGTGGATTGCACTATATCTGCGGAGGGTCAGATTCTGAAAGCTCACAGGCTTGTTTTATCTGCATGCAGTCCTTACTTTCACGTAAGTTGAATGTTATTATAATGAAAAATATTTCTTTGTGTTTGGTTTGCCCTTTTTTTACATCCAGTAATAAATGTTTCTCAGTAACGATATTTAATGTCCATATTAAATGTTTCTCAGTAACGATATTTCTTTGAATTAGAATTTCTGTCTAGAATTGACAAATAACCAATCATTTTCATTTCAAGTTAGCTTTGACTTGTCCTCAATCCACATTTTGCCAAACTGTGGTTTTCTAGGGCAGTAGGAATGTTGGTGGACAGTCGTCTTCAACCTTTTTTAACCAAAGAGTCATTCTCATTGGTGAAAGTGGCAGGCCACATTGATTTATTAATTACAAAATAATATGATACTTATTCAACACATATATTTATTTTGCAAAAACTGCAGTGATTACGTAATATTATTGAGCCTCTATGTCCATGTTCCACATTTTGTCTTCTACTTTGCAGTGTTAATGAATAACAAAAGCATGATAACATTTCTCAATTTAATGTTTATAAAAACAAGTGTTTGCGGCTGCCAAAAATGAAGCTGTGGGCTACATGCAACCCCTGTGCTGGAGATTGAACACCGCAGATGTAGAGAATCTCACTCTTCAATTGCAAGGCGACTTAGAGGCCACAACTGCTATCACATCACAGCAGATGACATATTTTTGAATTCACCTGAGCATTAAATATATTTAACAAGACCGTATACCCAAACATTATAACATATTAGTATTTATGAATGTTTGTAGAGATAAATTAATAACAATGAGAAACTCATTGTTATTAATTTATTATTCTATATTTATGCTTCTTTGTTATGGAGATGTGTAATTTCCAAAATATAAAGATATATACCCCTAAGACTCACAAAATTAAAGCAGAATTATAAACAAAGATATTATTTATCAGAATAGAAATTTTAGAATTGCAACAGTTAAATTTTTATGGAAAATACTATTAATTGCATTTGCTAATCAGTGGTGACATTCTTGACTCCTGAATTTTCAAATCAAGACTGGGAAGGGTAATGTAAGGTGAAAATGACATGATGGGAAAAATTATATTATCTTGTCAAAAACTACCATATTTGCCACTGTATAAGACGCACTCCTATTTTCAAGAAAGATTTTTATTCTTTAATGTTAAATTTTTCACTTGATTTTTTATTTATGAAAGGAATGGGAATTGTGATCTGCCAAAAGCATTGATCTTTTCTTCATATTCCACCAGGAGTCTTCATGATATTTTTCTAGTAAGCATGGAAAGACCGTGCCTTTTCATAAATCTACTCCATGATATTGACATAACGAAATTTTCAGCATTCTTTCTTGCAATACTTTTAGCTTCTGTAATAATCAATTTTGTTGAAATACAAATTCTTCTTTCTCAGTTTAAAAAATTTGATTTTTGTAATGCTGTATACCAAACATTAAAACAGTTACAAAAATTCCCATCCTTTGTATAAGAGCATCCTGTTTTTGGATGAGTTTCTGAAAGGAAAAAATGCATCTTATACACCGGAAAATACAGTATTAATAATTACATGATGTTTGCTATCAGCTTAATGACAATCAAAGGGCAAGGTTGGTGATAACAAGACATACAAAACTAACTTCTTTCTGAAAGATTAATTATTTCCAGTCCTTTTATAACAAAAAACATTTTGATTTTTTACACGTGTCCATGGAGGATGGATTGAACTGGCTGACAAAGCATGCATGTGTCATCACATGCTTGAGAGTTCCACTAATGTAAAGAAAACTAAAGATGATATCGTAGGCTTCCGCGGCCAGAGTTATGATCTGGGCTGTCCGGGTGACGCCGCATCGAAGGCTGGGGTGCTGACGTTTCGACTGACATATCACGGTCCTCTTCAGGGCTGTACAGCGTCACCCGGACATCCCAGATCAAAACTAAAGATGCATATTGATTTTTAAGCCAACTTTAAAATTAGTTTCAAACTCATTTCTAACTTTTGCCTTCTCAGTAGATTAACTTAAGGGATAAATTTGCCCTCAGTAGATTAACTTAAGATATAAAATTTTCTCACTTTCTTACTCCTTTTACTCAATGTGAGAGGAGAGAAAGAAAGACAGATTGAGATAGAGAGTGGAAGAGACAAAAAGTACAAGAAAATAGTGAAATAGAAATAAAAAATTGAGATGCTCTATGATGAACCAAACTCCTTACCTTAAATTATTTTTAATTAATACCATTTCTTAAAAATATTAACAAAGTTTGGTAGCCTATTGATTGTCTGTGTTAGTATTTTCTTTAAAGTTTTGCTTCTTTAATTATCCTTACACAGTTGATAAAATACAAGAATAATGATGACTTGCAAGTGAATCCACTTTATGCAAATCTCTGCCAACATAATTCTTACCAGCTATCTAATAGATTGTCGTGATCAATTCCCAAGCAATGACATGTTTCTGAAGCTAGTTTCCCATATGTATTATTAAAACCAATAACTTTTTAATGTTTCATGGAATTAAATTTACACATGAAAAAATCCAGTTTTTTGCATTAAAATATCATGATTTTTACTAGCCTCGCAGAGGAAGAAAGCCCCTTTTACATTGGGATATTCAGGAAGGGGTGATTTTAGTTCAGACTATCAATAAATATTTTTGAAGTTACAGGTTTTTAATCTTTAGCTTGAAATTAAAAAACAATATTCATAATGAGAATTCTTCTTAGAATGTGATTTATTTATGGAAATCATTTTGACTGAATTCAGTTTAAAAAACATTTACTTGAGAGAGGGGAGGGGTATGCTCCCTCTTTCAGACTTTATGAAACCTTTCAAAAAGAAAAAACTTATATCAAACAACGATAGAGTGATACAATGAACAATGTTACACATTTTCTGATTCTCTGTTGTCAGTATATTTTCCTTCTGTATTGGTTTTCGTAGATGCTGTTTCGTGAGGAGGCTGGGAAGCATCCGTTTGTAATCCTCTTAGATGCATCATTTGAAACATTGAAGGCAATGATTGATTTTGTGTACCGAGGGGAAACCCAAATTTCAGAAAGGAACTTAAAAGCATTTCTGGCTCTTGGTCAGTCTCTACAGATTAAGGGTTTAAAGGTGTTTTCGAAGAACAATGTGCGTAAGCATGCTATATTGTGTCCTTTTTACTTCCACTTTTCAAAACCTTAAATTATAATGAGGTTTTGGTTGTTTTAGAAGCATAAGAAGTTCCCCTGCAGTGCTACTGAAAATGACTTTCAAGGTCCCTC
This sequence comes from Teleogryllus oceanicus, assembly GCA_964035755.1. Lineage (NCBI taxonomy): Eukaryota > Metazoa > Arthropoda > Insecta > Orthoptera > Gryllidae > Teleogryllus > Teleogryllus oceanicus. The sequence continues at coordinate 50,462,066 of CAXIVR010000010.1, read as the reverse complement.
TGAGGACATTCAAAACACCTGTGAAGTTCAATGTGTTCACAATAGCCTCACGGAGAACCCAGAAAATTTTTCTCAGCACCATCCTCACAGTTCAATAGATGTTGAGCACTCTGTGTCTTCAGTTCCCTCTCATGGTTTTAGTGCCCCATTTAGTGAAGAGCAGTCTCCAAAAGAACTTCCAAGACCCTTGGAGTGTGATGAGGTTCCTGTGAATTCAGAAATAACAATGAAGAGTGAACCTGTGTGTGAGGAATTTTCAGAAACGAGAAATGAAATAGTGGGTAATATTAATAGTAATGAACCCATGTCTGGAACGTTCACGAGTGAAATTGATGGAGAAACTTCGGTGTTTGCTGACCAGCATTTGAACCGGTTTCCAAGTATGTAAACTAATGCACATATTATTTACAATTTACCATAAATGCCTTAACATGGTAAATTCTATTTGAATTATAGCTATTAACATACCTAGTGTTATTACTGCCGAGGCCAAAAGTTAAAAATCGAGGTGGAGTGTAGCGGAGCAGAGATTATTAATTTGAACAAGGCAGTAATAACACTAACATTTCGTGGTATATTCAGCATTTTATCGGTCACCATAAAATCTTACAAATGATGCAAAAATTTAGGACATTTACTGATAGTTAACACATGAATTATATTGCTGCAACACATTAGTACAATATTGCTTGCGATATATCTATATAAACAATATTCGTATACCATGGTTCAAGAAAGATTGATGCAAATAATTCTCCTGGACCCAAACAAACAACATTTGATAAGGAAATTGGCACGTTGACTTCCAGTGGCGACACCTTCACATCGTCAGTAAATACGATTACCGAAGTAGTTTCAGTTGGTGGAATGTGAGGAAAATGAGGTTAATTTACCCAAGATACATTTTTGTAATTGTACTATTAATAATATTACAGTTAAGAATAATTATTCCCCAAACCTATGTGAATTACTTCTGAGTTGTTTGAATCTGATTTGTTTTGTACATCACCATGAGTTTTCCTAAACAAGCATTTGACTTACGATGAATCAATGATTGTTTATGTTCCTAAGGATGTTAAATTTCTTAATATACAGATAGGTACAAGTGCAATTAACTAACCTGCAGGGTTGCATGTTAACAGGGTTAAAGACTCATGTGACTGATAAAATTTTGAGATCACAGAAGGGCAAATGGAGCCAATTAAGATCTAAGCGAAAATGCTTCATCGCATGTGAACCCAAAATGTTCGTCAGTCACGTCAATTTCAATTTTAAAATAGCTATGAAGACCTTGAAAATGTTTTTTAAATTATTTTCCTACTCGTTCACATGACAACCCTCTTCTCGTTAATGTGTAAATTATCTTGGAACTGTTCTAAGAATAGACAGATTGGGAATAGAAGGTGATCTTTGAGCTGCCTAAAATCATTTATAATAATATCATATTGGAAAATAGCTTGAGTTCGATTAAAATATTTTTTTCCCCAAAATTTTCTTGCCCTGTACCTTTAGTATATAAGCTAGAGATTTTTTATAATTCAGACTATTCTTTAATAGAAGATCCTGAAATTATTTTGAGTTACCTTCTGAAAAAATATATATGTCAGTAGTTTTTGCGCTAATTATTTGCTGACAAAGTTCAAAATTTTCAAACCTTTCCTGATCCCTTAATAATGAGTTAGATATTTCCTTCTTAATGCAATCAAATTGGAAATTCAAAGTTGAGCTCATGTAAGATAATGAACAGGTCATTGAAAGTGAGTGACTTATGATCTATTCATATCAAAACCTTTTTGTAGAAAGAGCAAACTGCCTCACAATTCATAGCAAGTTGTGTTGTAAAACTAATGAAAAAGCATATATTGATTTTTGAGTTAGAAGACCTCTACATGTATGTGAAATCAGATAGTCTGCTTAAAAAGCATTTCATTTGTAATTGCAGTGTCATAAAGAAGACACTATGAGATTGCTTTCAAATCTTGATTAGTGTTTGTTTTGTTTGAAGATTGCAATGACTCTTCTCATGGAAATTTGGTATCGTCAGTGATGCGATCTTCACAACAGCAGATAATGAAATTGAGTGGTACAGAGTCTGTCCGAGATGTTACTAGAGAAAATGAACCATTGCTGCCTGTGATTTTGGTTCCAAAAACTGAACATTTGGAAGATATAGGGAGGGAAGAACCCATGGATGACAATAGTGTGCCAGAAAATGATATGTATGAAATAGTTGAAGATACAGAACCTGCAAATCTTCATCACTACTCAAGTAAGTAGAAGAACATACTTTCTATTCTAATATAATTTCATTTCTATTGGTTCAATGAGGCTGGTTGTACACCTAGGAAACCTGCATAAATCTGTCTGGGAAACTGCCAGACAGAGGCCCTGGAGATGTCACAGAATTTTGCAATGCCATTTGGGAAAATTATTTAAATAATTATAAAAGTTATATTTAACAAATAAATAATAATATTGGTATTAAATCCATTTCATTCTTATCCAGAAGAACTATCAACGACTTTGTACTTTAATGTGTTATGCAGTTTTATCGTTTAGATGATAGCTGTATCACGAGTCTAATTTTATTACAGTAAGAGAGAATGGGGGAAGATTCACTACAAATAAGGCTTATCTGAAATAAACTTGCTGTAATTTTACAGAAATGTTTTCTCATCAAAAGGTCAGCTTTTCAAAGTTTGCTGAATTTTCCTGAAACACTGCATTTTACCAAGAGCTAACAGTATACACACACAGCATGTGTTTGTGCATACAATGCACAGGTAAAGTTAATGTTTGGTGGATTTTTTTGATGGATTTTTTTTGGTTTCCGGGCGTGTCAACTGCTCTGGTCATTAGTCCCATTCATGTAGTGCATGTTTTTTTTCTTTCTCGGGAGATGGCGGTGATCTTCCCCCACTGGATGGCGAGATCCAGCGCCGACCTACTGTCGGCTAGTGGGGTTTCCCCCTAACCTGGACTCTCCCACCAGCGGGGCACCGCCCCAGCCGGGACAAGCTCTAAGCTCCTGACCGGTCTCCCGGGATATGTAGTAGTGTAGTGCATGTTAGTGTAAGTGTGTGTGTAAAGGGGAGAGGATAAGACAAGGAATGGGAAGGACAGATCGCGCGTGGTCCATGGCCCGTTTGGTAGGGTACTGCTCCGGCATTCGCCTGGTAATGTTTGGTGGAGGAGACCTCACAAAGTTAACAGCAGTTGTTAATACATTGAAGGATTATCAGTACTGCTTAACAAAAATTATTTGTGACTCTCCAAGAGTTGAGTGTTATTTTAAAAAGTGTGAGAAATGCCTTGGAACAGAACTACTTAAATGTTGCAGGGAATGTTTGAAGAAAGATCGATTGACCGCATGACGTGCAAGCAATGGATTCACATTGACTGAAGTAATTTTGAAATTTGGTGTTATCTGTGGAGGAATTCTTCGAAAAATTTTCAAATGCAATAGAAGCTTTAACTCACGAATTTCTAGCACAGCAGCAAACCTCCTTCCTAATTCTGTGCAAAGATAATATTCGAACAGACAGAGAAATTATTATTTTATATGAATTTTCAGAAAATTATTCCTTCGTAGTTCAAGATTCCGTGCAGGATGTGTGCAGGAAAAATGGTCAAACGACTATCCACCTTTTTATTGAGTATTACAGAGAACATGGCATAGTGATGCATACATAGTTGGCAATTGAGAGGCTCAAGCACTATACAGATGCCAAACATCTTTTTCAGCGAAGTTTAATTAATTTTTTTGAAGACTGAGATCAAGAATTCCTTATTCCTTCCCGATTGTGGCCGCTGGGTAGTGACGCAGGAGCGCGTGATGGGAAGCGCGTACGCGGAGATGCTACCTGGCGGTCCTCTTGACAACAGACAGCGACGAGTCGTGACGGACAGTAACGGAGGATTACTCCGGTATATACGTAGAAAGTAACGGAGGATTACCCTAATAGCGCTGAAACCCAAGAAGGGGTTAGGAGACTCGTTGCGTCGTGAGTTGACGCAACAAATGTAAAAAAAGAAAAAAAACCAAAGAAAATCACTGTATTTCCCTAATCTCAGTATAAGAACAAAATAAACATTTTGAGTAGTCTACGTAACAAATACTTCGGAATACGTGCAACGTGACACTTCTTAGCAGCATCACATGGTAAAGGCCCTTGTGATGGCGTAGATGGCCCTTTGAAGAGATTTAGCATCAAAGGCTAATCCTCAAGTACAAGATCCGATTACGACTCCCAAGAATTAAGGTCATAATGGAAAAGAATTGTATGAAAAGTAGAAATGCAGCAAAATGACTACGTGGTACACGCTCATTACATTCCTTTGTTCCTGTTTGTGACGACAAAGCATTGATTAGAATATACTCCTTGAAAGAAAGTGGAGATTTGCCAAAGTTACGTGAAGTGAATCTTAAAAAGAAGTAAATTTCACACAACTTAACCTGTTAAGGGCTAATGTCGAAATTATTTGGCGCGAGTCGTCCGTGCCGGTAGCGGGAATTCCAGATATTTCCGTCGCGATGTATTGTCTGCTTTCTGAAATTATTCCTTGGGGGAAGTTCCCTAGACGCAGCTTTCGCGTCCCTCTAAATGGAAAGATTCAGTGGAAGAAATGTACACTAAATAAAATAAATAGAAATGTACACTCCGATGTGATTATTCCTTTTCTTGATTGCAACGCCAATTTTTGGCGAATTGATGTCACTTGATAGGTTCTGTGTGCTTCTCAGCATGTTACATTTTCTGTGATGTTTCACGCGGTAATGAGCGTTTAGTGTGAAGTTACGGAGCATTGTTGAAAGTGTGCCAGAATCTTTCTGAAGTGCTCTTGCTCTTGATAAACGGGTAATGTCCTTGATTTTGTTGTGTACACTGAAAAGACTTTGACGTGGTGTAGCCACCGTTTTCAAAGAGTATTTACAGAAGCGTCATTCAATACAAGAGGACAACTGATACTCAAGTCTAGCATTGTTTACGTGGTTGCACGTTCGAGCCACGAACGCTTGTGGTTCAGTGCAAAAAACAGGCGTGACATGCCAAAAATGGAAGAGAGATTGAGAAAAGGAGAAACCAAGTTTGTGTTCCGTCATCTTCATTCCTGCTTTGAAATGGCGCGATAAGCGGGAAGTGAGGATGCTTACCACATGAGATGGCTGCAAGCGGAATTCAGAATTCTAGAATTCAGTGGGAAATATTGTTATTCAAATTATCGTTTCCATCTTGTCGTGGCAGGGAGTATTATTGACATGACGAAAGACATGATGGATAAGAGCCCAACATTTATTGCTGATTTATCCTTGGAAATGGATTTTATTACATCGGAACTTTTTTTCCTGTATTCAAAATTCAAGTAGTATATGGCTTAATGTAGGGATCACAGAATTTTGAAAATGTGCACAGTATTCACTTCTCTCCATAGCACGTCATACACCGTTTTTAACTGGTTTTGACATAAATAAAGCAATAAACTCATTGGAAAACAGGCGAGAATACAATGGGACCAGTGTATTTTAGATTACAAATTCTAACATTTGATCAGTAGATCAAACGAACAAGATTCTCAGCTTCATAGAAAAAACAAGTGGAATTTTTTTTTTCATATTTTATATTTATCTGCATTGAATGTCCACGCTCTTCACAAATTAGCGATGGGAAAAAAATTGTCAATGGAAAAATTTCATCTGAATGTAATTCAAGAAATCACAGAAAAGTACAGTCGGAAAGACGAAAGTGAGGAAGAGGCAGAAGGTCGGAAGGTACACCGACTCGTCTCACCCTGCGACACTTACCTACGGTCGTACCAACATTCACAAAAAAAGAGCACAGCGAAAATGCGTCGTATGCTCTAAGAACTATGTCGCGAATCAAGCTGTGTGAGGAATGTGACGTAGGATTATTTGGACATTCATGTTTTATGGATTCTCATACTTCAAAATATTAATGCATCTACTGCCTTAAAAAATTAATTTCCATAAATCAAATAAAAAAGTAAAAATTTAAGTATCAAAAACATGTTTAACTTCGCCAGTGGCGGTCCAAAGCCCGGGTCAAAAAGAAGGATGGGAAATATGCAGTTGACTCCCCACGCCGCGCACTGTACAAAGGGCACGCGCCCGAGAAGAATGGAGGCCATAGGCGACCCGACGGGTCGTGTGACGAGCGCCAGGAGACGCGGTGACGCAACAGAAATGTAGCGCTTAAAAGTTTAATATATTACATTTTTTGGAATATGAACTGGTACTTTAAAAGTCAGTGTCCCTATAGATTAATCTCCTTTCCATATAAGTATCACTATTTTTAATGCAGTAAAATGTGGATAAGATGGAAACCTGCCTTCGCCGGAAAAATCTCAGAGCGGACAATTTTCCAATGCAAATTACACTGGATAAGCCGGATGCCTGCCTAACGCGGAAAAGGAAAGGAAATTTTAGTAAGCCGTATTAAAAATTTCGGGATAAGATGGAAAACAAATATTGTTTTAACATTAAACATTGTCTTGTAAGTGTGGCAAAATCTTACCACGTGACACTCGGATCTTACCTCGACCATTTCTCGGCTCCTCTCGCACGAATACCGTGTTTCCCAAGCTACTCGGGCGAAAGCCACTTTATTTGTTACCTTCACAAGCCCCTGTGATAAGATACGCGAAGAGGAATCCTTCCATAGTTGTCGTAATGCGTGATTTACGTTCAGTGGTTATAAACGATCACTGTCGTTCAGTTCGACGAGTTGCAGGTGTTGTGTTAAGTGTTTATGATGCAGGCGGCAATTGAAAAGATAAACTCTTGGTGACAAAATTAGATTAATTGATGAACACGAACAAAACAACACTTCTGTCGAGGTTTTGACAAAGCAATTTAAAGTTGTGTAAACTCAAATGTATGACTACTTAAAAACCAATACAAAATGAAGAATGTGGTTAAAAGAAATTTCTTATAGGAAGTTGCGACAATATTCCCGAGTACCGAGGTAAATACCTGAAGCCTAACCCATCAGATAAATTCATATTCTTACAAATATTGAAGAAAATCAGAAGAAGCGATTTTACTGTTTATGGAGTTCGTTTCATTAGACTTAGTATTGCGTTTCTGTGGGTCATTTTCTTTCTCTCCTGGGACATCTTCGTTTCTTTGAAATGTAGTTTCTAGGCGAGACAAACTACTCCTACAATCTATTCCATCTTTGAACGATTGCGTTTTCTGAATGGACAGTTTTTTTATTGCAACCCTGAATTAGCCTAAAACCCGTACGCGACAGAAGAATATGTTGGACCCAAGCGATTCCGTCTTAGTTTTTTTCTGAATGATATTGCCTTATCTCAAAACCAGCTTCTGATTTTCAGCCTCGTAGAAATGTGCCAACCAATGCGGCATGAACGTCTTGACATGTCATCATATAGGGTACATTCATATAGGGAACACCATATTGCTCTATTCTGTTGTTTTTCCACAAATTAGAAAAATGTAATTTTGACTTTCCTTTCACGTCAGTAATATTAGAGGCGATTGTTAACATGACTATGTTAATGAGTACATGTGTTTTAAATAACGTCAAATAAATTTTCTCGAACTCATAATTTTCTGTGAAAATGAACTGAAAATTCCGCATTTTCAGAAACGCTCAAATGCAATTTTCACAAAAATGGCTCCAATTGTTTCTTCAAACTTTTCGTACGGATAGTGCTTATTGCACTGTTTAAGATGGCGTAGAATTTTGCATTTTAAAAAAATAATGAAATGAATGACGGTAAAATTAAAATGTTCTGTACCCGTTAAATGTAATGTAATGAACCCGTAATGAATAACAGTTTAACGCAGAAAATAATTTCTAATGTGTTTCGATTTTATGGTAATAAAACTCAAAAAACAATTATAACAAAGCTACTTAGAAGAACATTTATTTAAAACACAATAATTAAAGTTGTAGGAAGTTGAGTTTTCCATGTCTTGCTAATACGTGGACGTATTTGAAATGGAAGACGTACAAACTGAATTAGCAGTGGGATTCGTCAAATTTGAATGGATTAAACGCACGTGTGTACTGATTAAAGTAGGTTTCTGAATAATTGTGGTTGTAACGTTTCACATAGTTTTAATAGCATATTCTCTGTACCCTTCATCATTTAATCTTCGCATATTAATTGCCTAAAATATGTGTAATTTCTTCATTTGTTGTTTGTGCTCTCCATTTGTATTTTCTTTCTACACAAAATTCTTGGAATTGCTTCCACCATTCTCTGTTTCTTTTGTTGTTTTCTGAATCTTTAATAATAATTATATTTCAGAGTTTTAAACATTACCAAAGCGACGCATTTTAATATTATATTAATGCTACAAGCTGTTATGGACCTAAAACAATCGCTATCGTTTTTCTTAAAGAGGCAAACAAAGTTAATTCAGCGGAGTGCAAAAGGTAAACAAAGTGATTATCATATGGCGATAAACATGTGCGATTGGTTTAATTTGAATATATTCTTGCTTAGCATTGGTTCCTTATGACACGGACAGACATGAGTGAATTGGTCGTATAACCTATTGAGACAGGAAAGTGAATCCGTGCTGTGCAGAGTGAGTCCCTCGTTTGGCTCACCACACGCCTTATCGCCAGGTTGTGCGTGAAGCCGACATTTCTGACTGCTTTGGAAAAACTTTGCTGAAATTGAGTAGTTCGTTCGGAAGAGATGTTTACATAATGCGTTTTAGAAATAATACATAAGATTTACTGTCCAAAACGGGGAAATTATGCTCATTTTTTACCTCTCACGGTCTTCAGTGTTGGCGCTTCCGCCGCGCCCACCCTCGCTGTGCTTAGCGCGCGTCCCATTAAAATTACAAACATCAAAGCTCTCCATTTTGTAACCATGACCCCTCTCCTATTCAACTGTCAAGAAATTTCAATCGTTCCTAAGAATTCCAATGATTTGCCTGATGTAAACATTTCCCAGAAATTTGTATAAAATTGTGTAAGATGAAAGATTGGTGGAGGGCAATCGCCGCAATAGACAGCAGTTTAGGATGACAGACGCATGCAGTTTTAATGGCAAGGACAATTATGTAAAGCATTGTATTAAGTTACATTAATGCATTTATTCTATTGTACAAATTATGTATTCTCAAAGCAATAAATTGTAATAAACGCAATAAGCCATTAAAGTATAGCTTTGTTTTAAACTTCACATTAAATTCAAGATGCAAAGATCCATTTTTAGCTGAAAAGGTATTCGAAGTACCTAAATAACATGGAAATCTGTCCAAGACGGGACTTTTGTCGTTTTCGTCTTGAATGGGTTCCACTGTATACCCATTTTGAAAGCTGGAAATTGTCACTTCCTGCCCTCGATTAATCGCGTCCCTTAGGTGACATCGTCTGGAAAGTGCTCTCATAAAAATCATAAACCTTTTAGACATGAAATTTCTTTTTCTGATGTAGTTCTAGTTCACATATTGAGGCATGGCATAATGAAACCTGTAACTGTTATTTTCTGTCTAAAGCACGTGTGGGTTACGCGAACCGTTCATGAGTTTTTGATTTTGTGTTGGCTTCACCCAGTGGTGAACACAGCGCCTCGATACGTCCGTTGAGAAGCCAATCACGTCAAACCACCTGGCGTACGCGGGACTTTCATCCACCTCCTTCGTATCTGTGTTCCTGAAGCTGCTCCACTCCTGCTCTACAGCCTCTGACTTCTCTCTTAAAAAGGCACTCCTTTTCCCCGATCTGACTCAAATTTTCTCCTTTTTCAACATGACGTATTGATTAGTGAAATTTCCTGGGATTCCGCCAAAGTTAGCTACTTCTGCTCTCAAGAAACAGTGACCGCCGTTTTAGCTAAAAGTATTTGTATATCTGTTCAGGGTCTGGAGACATGCCACCGGAGAACGGCCGGACATCCCAGCAACAGAGTGCCAAGCGGCTGTGGAGTCGTGGATCTCGAGACGTCAACCCGTTCCTGGCGCAGACGAGGCTACAACTGCACGAGCATTCCCAAGAGCCGGTGCTGAGGACCCTAGACACTACGTCGTCAAGATTGGCTTCTATCTTCTTCAGTGACAACCGCGTACACATAACAAAGCTTGCGTCTTGCTGCGAAATTTGTGGAGCTACTTTTAAATGGCCTAGCCAACTCATAATTCACAAGCGCACGCACACTGGAGAGCGGCCGTACAGCTGCAGGAAAGGCATTCAGATTGAAACAAACTCCGAGACTCACATGCGCATTCATACAGGAGAGCGCCCATATTGCTGCGACGTGTGCGGTAAGGCCTTCAACGACCGAAGTACCTTTGCCCGTCACAAACGGATACACTCAGGAGCGGCGACGAAGCAAAACAAATAATTAGCCATGACGCTGAGAGTGTAGTGTTACGTTAGCTGAGTGGAGACAATGCAACAGACACCGGCACTCGAGAGGCGATGGTTCGGCTTCGTCTTGTGCTTTCCGCAATTTTTTTCTGAAGAGAGAGAATGCGTGTGGCCTCTTGTGCTTGAGACTGACGGTACGTGTTCCGGGGCGGCGAAAAGGTAGCTAAAGAGGATGTTACGAACCTACAAAACTCAATGTTCCCGAAACAGGTATAGAACTATTTTCCTAAGGATGAGCCAAAGTGGCAACATAACTATTCTATGGTCATTGTGCCCTCGTGCCCATGTTCCTGCATTCGCTCGTTTGCAGTTGGCTAACTTGTAAATAGCTTCGACGCTTCCTTTTGTGGTCCGACAAAAATATAGTGCGCCGCGAGAAATAATTGAAAATAGGAAGAGCAGTGTCATGTGTTCTTCTGTAAAAATTCTTTTTCTATAAACATTTCATTAAATTTACTTGTGTGATAAATATTATGTTTATTGTTTACAATAAAGACTTGAATGCGAGATGCGTACCGGTGCATGTGTTTTCGGCTTCAAATCATTTTTCTTTCTATTTACATTCGTGGCAGTTTTCTTTTACTGATTCTGAGAGCATGTTAAGAGATTTTCCACGTACGTATTAAATTTAAATATTTCCCGAACTCACGTACGTGCATATATCTCAGCGAAACTCTTAGACTTCTGCGTTGTGGTGTCTTCACGGGAGCCATAACCAAACACTTTACGAAGAAGTGTGGCTGAATAGCTGTCGCGGCGGAGGGATACTTCTCTGAATTACATGTGATGTTCACTTGTTACGCGAACTGTCACTTTGGCTCATCCTTGGAAAGTACATGCTCGCGATCGTTCGCCAAAAATCGCGATGCTAAAAATTGTTGACCGTTGGGCTATTTCATGAGGTAATTTAAATAAGAACATTTAAAGTTCAAACACAAGCAAATGTATTGTTCATCAAATTATAAATACAGAATTAATCTCAAAATGTTACCTTCTCCGCTTCCGCGGATATATTGATCCTTACAATAGAACCACCTATTAATTTGCTTAGATATCTTTCCCAAGGTTTCTCCAAACTTCCAATATCCTGAAGTCGCTACAAATTGGGTTTTAAGACTAAAATTCACGGTAATGTTTCCTACTTTCAGGCGTCCATCAACTCGCCAACTCGATTCAGTCCACCTCAACAAACTTGCATCTATAGTAACCGACACTACATCCCTGAATTGTTTTTTACAAGTTCATACAACTCTCAATATTTCATATTTTCATTTCGTAACAGCAACTCTTCACTACTCAGATTTTACCGATTGAATAAAATCCTTTGCTATAACAACATAGTCAAAATCAAACAATACAATTAAAACATACTAAAAATACAACAATTTAAAGTCCTTTTTTAATATTTACATTTCAATCAGGTATCGTGCTGATTACTTAAGATGGAGTCGAATGTTACGTATCTATTTTGGCACATCTTTTGTACCGCCGGATTTAAAAGGTCTGCATTTACATTTTCCTTGCTTTTACGGTGTTTATTGTCGATACTCAAGCGTTCATAATTCAACAACCACCACATTACTTTAACATTACTGGGGCTTTTGCTATTTAATTATTTCAACGGATTATATAATAGTAAATATCTCCCAGTTTGATTTATTTAGTCAAAACACTGTAAAAACTTTGTGTGATGTATGGGGAGAAGATCATCTGCGCATGTTTTCTTGAGCTCCAGAATCCCTGCTCAACATTTTAACTGTAGTTGAAATATGAATAAAAGTTTAAAAAAAATTAAAATACAGTAAACAATAATTGTATTTTAAAACTTGCGAGATTAGCAACATTTCATAAAGTAGATATTTTCATTCTCGAGTTAGAGAAAACTTATTTGCACCGGTAAACGTACAGCAGATTTGATTTTTCTGAATTGCTAACCAAATAGTTACTCACTCCAGCTCTACTCCTACCACCACAAGCAAAAGGAAGCTCAACAAAACGTGCGCATAAGGAAGCTACATTTACGTCAAGTCAAACAAAGGATCATCTGACCATTTGCTCAATGGATTACGGAAAGTGGACAAAATCTGATCGAGATGGAGATCATTGACGTGGAAGCTGAAGTACATTACTTGTTACAGATATATTAAGTTTTTTAACTTATACTATACAAATGCAATGCATTATGTATCAGTGTTTTGTTAAAATAAGCATTTTTTGATGATAAGTGTAGTCTAATTGTTTAGAAACAGATATGCAGCAGAAACGATTTTATTTTTAACTTAAAATTATTTACTGATTTTAATTGTTTAATGTCATCTGACAATGCATTGTAAAGTAACGTACATGTATTTAGATTTCTTGTTTGGGCTATTGTTACTGACACTTGATGAAAGTGATTTCTACGACGTGTGTTGTAATTATAAAAATCAGTATTGCATGAAAATATGCTCTGATCGGTTGTTTCCTACGATCAACAACAGACGAATGCCGGAGCACTACCCTATGCGATGCATTACTTGCCATAATATCTTAACAGGACAAATATTGAGTTTTTCTACTGTTAGTGAAAGCCCGAACTGCTCGAAAAGCCCGATATTTTCAGCGTACTCTTTAACGTACATAAAGTCATGGTACATTAATGTAATTTCTAATATTAATAACACCTACGGTGTATTTCAACGTGCACAAGGCATTTGTCCAGTGGTCATGCCAACAGCTATTCTAAATCAGCTGATTTCAATTTTTCTTAAGTAATTCAAACGTTCAGTTTTACTTTTGGCGGAACTTGCATTACAATTTCAAACGGTCTCGTTCACGATCGTCCATATAGTTGCAATGTAAGCGGTAAGGCAAACTCACCATCCACTCGCTTACACATACGTTAGAGCGACGGTTCAGTTTTAATTTTGCGGAGTGTCCTTCGCTAATTCATACACATTCAATCTCCACAAACGGGCGAGCTCACGCACAGCTCCAATGTATAGGCATTCGGCGGGAATACTCAATACACGCGTATGCATACCGGCAGAGTTGCCTTACAGCTGTCAGGTGTATAGTAAACGGGCGAGCGCGCGCACAGCTGCAATGTATAGGCATTCGGCGGGAATACTCAATACATGCGTATGCATACCGGCAGAGTTGTCAGGTGTATAGTAAACGGGCGAGCGCGCGCACAGCTGCAATGTATAGGCATTCGGCCGGAATACTCATACATGCGTATGCATACCGGCAGTGTTGCCGTACAGCTGTCAGGTGCATGGTAAGACATTAAGCAGAATCCAAAACTCGTTCTCGGACTCTCACGCGAGAGCGGCCGTTCAGTTTTGACTTGCGGAGCGCCCTTACTTAATTCATACAATCTCGTTCCCAAGCGCAGGCTTGCGGACTGGCGGGCGCCTGCACAGTTGACAAGTATGTGGTAAGGCATGTAGGCTGAAACAAACTCTCAATACGCGCATGCGCACTGGAGAGCGACCATTCACCTGCAATGTATGTGGAAAGGCATTTGGCGAGAAACTCACCCAGCACACGCGCAGACGTACGGAAGAGCGGCCGTTCAGCTGTGAAGTGTGTGTGGTAAGACTTTCGCCCAGGATGGTGATCTGGCCAGTCACACGAATGGAAGAACGCACATATCGCTGCGGAAAAGATCACACCGACCGAAGCAATTTTGTCCTTCACAAGCGTAGTTAAATTAAAGAGCAGCCATGAAGCAAGCGTATATCAAGTCACGACTTGGTGAATGCCTCGGACATTTGCTGAGAGGATTTAATTCTCAAGCACCAGCCCTCGAGGGGCGAAAGTAGGGCGGCGGCTTGAGCTCTGCGCAGTTTCTTATGGAGGAGCGCCCCGCGCACGGCCTCTGGGGCTTCCAACAGTCGCTACGTAAACCACTAGAGAATCGCGAAAGAGCCACAGGAAAACTAAATAGTGGCATAATATGTTTTCATTTCTTTATTAAAAAAATAGGTGTGCTAGTTCAAAGCAGTTGAGAAACTGGAAGTAAACTTCCGAAATAACAAATTAATAGTAAACGAAAAGAAAACGGTTTTAATGCAGTTTTCCATTTCAAATAAACAATTCTGTACTCCATTGAAAATGAACAGTGTACCATTGACTGATGTTAAGGCAACAAAATTTTTAGGTCTCTCAATTCAGTCAAACCTTAAATGGAACGTCCATTTAAATGAATTGAACACAAAATTAAGTTCATTATGCTACGCGTTCAGAATTCTTGCAAATTCAGTCAGCCTTCATACTGCTCGTTGTGTATACTTCGCGAATGTTCATTCCCGCCTGAGATATGGCATAATATTCTGGGGAAATACATCTTATAGCTCCCAGACTTTTAGATTACAAAAACGAATTGTACGAATAATAACCAAATCCCACCCACGTGATTCATGTAAGCCTCTCTTCATTAATCTAGGAATTCTACCATTACCGTGTCTTTTATTTACGAATCAGTGGTTTTGTAAAAATGACTTGCTCAAGGGCGGGAATATATTTCAGAAAATGCCAAAGTCTATTACTATAACACTCGACGTAGAAATCATATTCATCAGGTAACAGTATCAACAGCTCGTTACAAAAAATTCACATACAATACATGTACATTATTTTACAACACTTTGCCAGATGACACTAAACGATTAATTCAATAGAAAAGTTTAAATCCCAGGTGAAATCGTTTCTGCTGCAAAACTGTTTCTATACAATTAGAGACTATACTGAGCATCACAAGAAAAGGAACATTAATTTTAAGAATGATACATAATGCATTATTTACCATTTGGACTGTATAAATAAGTATAATCAACTTGTAACAACTATTGTACTACAGCTTCCGGGTCAATGACCCCCATCTCGATCAGGTTTTCGTCCAGTTTCCCTGATCCATTGAGCAAATGCTGAGATGGCCCCTTGTTTTGCTTCTGGACATAAATGTAACTTCATTTTCTGTGCACGTCTTCTAGAATTCAGTGGGAAATACAATTATTTAAATTATCGTTTCCATGTTGTCGCGGCAGGAAGTAATAAGAGCCAAAATGTATTGCTTATTTCTCTTTGAAAATAGATTTTATTACATGGGAGTTTTTGTTTTTTCTCCTTTCAAAATTCAAAATTTATTGCTTGTTTATCCTTTAAAATAGATTTTATTACATGGGAGTTTTTTGTTTTTTTTTCTCCCTTTCAAAATTCAAAATTTAAGTAGTATTAGACTTAGTGTAGGGATCACAGAATTTTGAAAATGTGCACACAATTCACTTTTCCCCATAGCACGTCATACGCAGTTTTTAACTGTTTTTTTGACGTAAAATATATAAATAAATAAATAAAACTTGTCTATTGAAACTGATAAGTTAAAGATTATGGATTTCTACCACTAATTTTATCACATTTAGCACAGTAGCAGCAATTTATTTCGTGTGTAAATGTAAATACAGTACTCCTACGCAGGAATCTATCGATCGAAAAAATCTCTGTTGTATTTGAAGTCTGCATATTTTGTTACTTTTATAATCTAGAAAAGGTAAAGGAATGCGATTGATGTACAAAACTGAAATACTAGTATAAACACAGGACTATTGGAACCATCTCAGTGTATACAATTATGAATGGAAGAGTATTTCTGTGTTCCCAGTGTTTCCTTTTCAGGAAATTACAATGTACATTTTAAGTTCTGCGTCCTTAAAATGTCACTTTGTAATTGTAAAATATCAATAATTGTCCTTGGATACGTGCAAGTCATTGGATAAAGCCGCAGGGCATGTATAAATTAGGTATAGCGTCAGAGCATGTGGGAATTGGACTTCGGAATACCGTACGTGGGCTTGTACCCCACTCAAATCTAGTTCTTCCAGGGGGATTGCTCCCAAGGATGGATGCGTAGGATTCGCGCACCTCAAGGGCATGTGGGAATTGGATATATACTACTCGCGCACCTTTTCTTGAACGATGGATTGAAGAAATGCGGGGGAAGTGGGGGTATTAGTTACAATGTCGTCCACTAGAGTATTTACAGTGAAGCCAACCTCTGGAAAATCGAACCTGCTACGTGTGCGGCCTGGTCATTGCTCTCGGTACGCAACAGCAGGGACACTAGATAGGAGTTTTAGGTGCCTCCCTTGAAGGACGTGGACCTGCCACAGCCATTTCATTAGAAAATGGTAATAAAGCTGAACAGAAGTTCTCGCCTACGAAAACAATTACTTTTGACGAGCTTCTGTTTCGCGCCAAGCAAGTTTTAATGCTTGGAATGTTGTCATCAGTGCTCGCTGCGAGCTTTTGCCTTGCACTGTTTATTGCTCAAGGGAGGGGGAAGCAAGGTCATCGTTCAAGAAAAGTTGCGCGAGTAGTATGAACCCTGTGTGGCCTACCACACCACACATAACTTGCTTTACCAATGGGTGTTAGCCCCGGGGTGGGCACCTGAGGACTAGCTCTTATCTGCGCTCCCCGTCGACGCACAAGTACAGGCTGACATCGGGATTCCGCCGGAACGCAGTATGCCCTCACGGCAACCTCCACATTCCATACCTGGGTTGGATCCCCTGCCAGCACCTTGCTATCCAGGATAGCACCGGCTTCAAAACAATGAGCCACACAAATGCACCGGAAACAAGACCCTCTTCTTTGCCCAGAGTATCGGACCAAGGCTACGACGAAGCCGAGAGTCCAACTGGGGGCCACCCGAACTAAGGTCCGAGCGGCTCGGAGCCCCCATTCCGTCTCCTCACTGCCTACCCTTTAGACTAACAACGTGAGTATCGTCAGAACCTGAGCAACCTGACGGTAGGTATCAGCTTCCCGACGGACTTTTGTATGTGTGTGTTTCTATGCAGTGCATGTAAAAACTGGATATTGCCGCAGGAGAACTGAATAGAGGCGCAGGGCTTGTGGGCGTTGGATATAGCTGCAGGGGGTGTGAGCATTGGGTATAAGTGCAGGGGATGTGGTCTTTGGAAATCGTATGAGGGCAGTACGTATTTACTCACGTTTTCTTGTTCTACGAGAGAGATTTCTCCCCGAAAATGGGCATCTAAGCGCTAGCCTCTATCCGAATCCCCCCAGGCACACACGTACACCCTTGGGCTGGCATCCGGATGCCGTTGGAACGCAGAACCCATCTCAGGCACCTCCCCCAATTAAGTCTGGGTGGGGCCACTGCTAGCTCAAGAGCTGCTAGCTGTCCGGGCCAGCATCGGAATCTGATTAAGCGCCACTCACAATACGCTGGGATGAATCCCTACTCGAAATCCGGAGCTTCGCATCTTCTCGCTGCGCCCACTTAGTACTATCGACGTGAGTATCGCCGAGATACCTTTTTTCCGGGAGGACTTTTTCCACCTCCACCAAAAGCCACAGGTCTTGCGACCGTTTGACTCTCCTGTGAGAGGCCATTGGATATAGCCACAGGGCATGTAGAAATCAAATATAACCGCAAGGAATGTAGAAATTGGATACATCTGCAGGTGGGAATTGGTCACCGACTGGGCATGCAGGGAACTGGATATAGCCACAGGGCATGTAGGAATTGGAAATAGCCGCAGGCATATAGAATGTGGATGCAGCTGCAGGTCATGTGAATTATAAGGAATGAAGAAATTAGATATAGACGCAGTACATTAGGAATTTTATGAAGCCTCCGTGCATGTATAAAAAACCTGAATAGGAAAGCATGGGATTATATAGTGAAGGAATGTGGGAGTTTGATATAGCCCCAGGGCATGTAGGAACTAGGTATAGTCAACACCCGACAATGGTAGGAGACGCAACAAATTAAAGAAAAAAGGAGAGAAAAGGCAATGTAATCCTTCTGTGCTTCTATGTTCAAAGAACTTTCGCCTTGCCAAAGGTACCCCCTCCTTGCCCTCTTCTAGAAAACAGTGTGCGTAGAATCAAGGACGAACGGATGTTTGTAAGGCAGAAGTAATTACAATCGCTCATGTTTCGTAGAGTTAGAGGTGCCAAACGTCCTGAAAAATCGGGATGAGTTCTGAAAAGATGTCTCGTAGCGCTGAGCGAAGTCGCTCGCCTTTCACCGATGAATCCTCTCCAAATTCTTACATTGCATAAGTTTGTGGAGCAACAAATTACTCCATATTCCATTATCAGACAAACAAGCGATAAATAAGCAATTTCCTTTGCGTTTACTGTACTCTTTTTTTTAAAGATGCACATTACAAAATGAAGAATCTTCACGCTTTCTCTTCAACAAAATCTACGTGACTTTTCCATCTTCATTTACTATCGAAATGTATTCCTAGGTACTTGCAAGGAGAAACTCTCGGAATACAGAGAGAGAGAGAGAGAGAGAGAGAGAGGGAGAGAGGGAGAGAGGGAGAGAGGGAGAGAGAGAGACTGCTTATTTATCACTTGTGTGTGTGTGTGTGTGCGTGCGCGCGCGTGTGTGCGTGCTTGCACATATGCGCGCGCGTGTGTGTGAAATAAAATTGTCAGCCTTCTCGAAATATCAGATTCGAATGCAACAATGGTATTCCCCGTTGTGACTCGGCAGATGACTTTCTGTGAATTACGTATCATTGTTGTGACATGGTTTATCTGTATGGGAAGCAGTTATAATGGTCAAATTTGTGTTGATATTTGGTTGAAAATATTAATTTTTTGCACCAAACGTTCTACGGTTTGTAATGATCAAAAAATGCTGACTGAAATGTATTTATTCGGAGTGAAATTGCGGTATAAATATTAATCGCGCAACTTTTCTTGAACCATGGCTTGAAGAAATGCAGGTAGAGCGGGGGTATTATTTATTTCATCGGTCACGCGATTTTATGAAGCAATGCCAATCTCTGGAATATTAGTCATGCCTTCGCAACTTTCTAAATAATTTGAGTTCTAATTTTCCCAGAGTTCGAAGTATCTCCTGCGATAGATCTGGATCTGCTTTGGCCATTTCTTTAGAAATTGTTTAGAAAAATACGAACAGGAGTTCTCGGTTTCAACAGTAAATATATTTCCTTCTGCGCCAATGATGTTTGGAAATGTCATCAGTGCTCGCTGCGAGCTTTGGTCTTCAACTGTTTATTGCTCTAGGGAGGCGGAAAGCAAGTCGGTCATGACCAGTTTCAAACCTTATACTGCGGTAACCGGCTTCGCACGCTCTTGGCCGATTTCGCCACGTAGAACCATTTTCATTTTTTCCCGGTATCGATGGCTCCAAGTCCAAATACCATCTTCTTTTCTTCCGTTCTGACACAAGTTTACTCAAGTCACTGATCCTCACCGCCTCATAAGTTGATAAGTCTTAATTAATTGGCCTTTAAAAAGATCCCAGTTCTTTCTACGCGTATGCTTAAAATATTAAAGTTCAGTTAACTATTATCTGCTTCAAATATTCCCAGTCCTGTTGCCGGCAAATTCACTTAAGTTCACAGTTTAAATTCTAGCTGCTGCACTCGAAATATTTCCAAGTTCTAATTTCCGCACATTACATCAATATTCAAAGTCCGACAACCATACGCTCCAAAGTAGACGTTCACAATTCCCAAACTCCCAACAACAATTGTCTACACACGATCCGCACAGCACCACGGCATAAGTCGGAATGAATCCGTATTCTTTTTTTTTCAGCTCGGTCTATATTTTCTACTGTTTCTTTTCAGAAAAAATTCGATCCAATTCCGTCGAAATACATTGTCATTCCATGCCTCGCCAATCCCTAAATTACTCACAAATTCAACTAGCCGCGGCCCGTGATTCAAAACAATGAAGTTTGATGACCTTGACGACAACTCGTCTACCGTTGCTAGGCCGCCATATTTACATGTCTATCCTTACCATTCACCCTGTTTACAATAAATGTCACGCAATATAGAGCGATTTTCCTAAGGATGAGCCAAAGTGACAGTTCGCGAAAACAAGTGAACATCACATTATTTCAGACAAGTATCCCTCCGCCGCGACAGCTGTTCAGTTACGCCCCTTCGTAAACTACCTACTAATGGCTCCTGTGAAAACATCCCTATGCAGAAGTCTAAGAGTTTTGCTGAGGTATATGCACGCACGTGAGTCCGGGAAATATCTACATTTAATGACGTACGTGGAAAATCTCTTAACATGCTCTCACAGTCAGTAAAGAAAACTGCCACGAATGTAAATGGAAAGAAAAATGATTTTAAGTCGGAAAACGTGCACCGGTACGCATCTCGAATTCAAGTCTCGGTTTTAAAATAAACATAATATTTATCACACAAAAAGTAAATTCAAAGTAATGTTAATAGAAAAAAAGAATTTTTAGAGAAGAGCACATAACACTGCACTTCCTAAGTTCAATTATTTCTCGTGGCGCACTATATTTTGTCGGACAATGACACCACAAAAGGAAGTGTCGAAGCCATTTACAAGTTTGCCAACTGCAAACGAACGAATGCGGGAAGGGTGTCTAATGGTCTCAAGGGCACAACGACCACAGAACTGTATTTTACTTTACTGTATTTTAATATCGAGACATTTATTTAGGGACAGAACATCAGAACCACGGCCTTCCCGCTCATCTGCCTCCCACTTCTGCTTCTACAGAAGGTTCAGGCCAGTAAGCGATTTTAATGACAGGTTGTATGACAAATGAGCATCGCCGAGGACCGCATCGCAATGCGAAAAATATTCTTCCGCCTGTCAGCTGAGTAGCCTTAACAGCTGGCCCATTCGCTGGCCGAGTTTTGTTATAATGTAATTTGTAATGTAATTTCAGTGCATGGAGGTTAGAAACAGTTTTCACGAAAAATTAATTTAATTCCGCTATCAATAATGATGAAAAATTGTTCGAAGTGCTACAAAACATTTCGAAATGCTGTTGAGAACATGTGTGATTGAGTGAATTAAACCATCTGACAGGATTGATAGGGAATAATGCTGCAAAACTCCAACGTAGGCCTTGTAAAAACTATTGGAATTTTGTTGGTACTTTCGATCTTGCGTGTTCAGATTATTCAAATTAATTTATGTACTGTACAATGTTTTGCATTATGATATCAGATATTTGTAATAGCTATTTCATTCTCACATTGTTATGACATGACATAGCCTGTGGCAGTTATTGATCATTAACTTATAGATATGGTTAGTTATTTGTGCATGATTCTTGACTGGTAAAACAATGCTTAATTGTCATGTTAGTTATGTATAATTAACATGAAACTACTATTCATTTGCTGATTTCTTTTCACAATACTGTTCTCCTGATTATACAACTTTGGAAAACATTCACACTACATTCAAAGATTTCTGTAGGAAAAGACAAGTTAGTAAATATTCTCAGAGTACAATTTGGCAGAATTCTCAGGTAATTCAATTGATCAATAACATCGGGTAAATTTAAATATGGACACCAATAGTCTGTTCTTAAATTAAGATTAACAAGTGCTATGAATTATTGAAGTCTTGTCTTTTAAAGGATATATAGAATGTTAATATAATGAAATTAATGAAAGATAAATTGATTTTCATTATAACTTAGCAAATTTTAACCTTAGAAATGAAAATTGAAACATTTCATACCTTCAATAACTTCATTATCTATAAACAAAAGTCATTTAGAAGATGGGTATAAAGGTAACATAAAAAGCAAACATATAAGTGAAAATAATTCCTTTATTTGTATTGTTATTTATTTGAAGGATACAACATTTCCACCAAACCTATTTGAAGTTCAGTAAATTTTATCCACTTGATAATTTAAAGTCAAATTGTACAAAATCAAAATGAGCTTCCCAAGTCCTTTTAGAACATACTAAAAATCCTAACAGTTCATGGCCTACTATTAACTATTTTGAGTGTCAGCCTACATTTGCCTGAGTGAGGAGTAACTGAGTCGATTTTGAAAAAATTTACATTTGAAGAGGATAAACAATGAATGATGTTCGTATTGTAACATCTTATACGATAACACTTTATTTGTTATCAAACTAGACCTAACAGCCTAATTTGATAATTTCTAATTTTGTATTGCATTAAGATGTCTTACAACACAAGAAACTAAAATACTGCTCAAAAGATGAAACTTTTCATTAAGTCTGCATTTCTAACTCTTTTAGGAAGATATTTTCTACTACTTGAAGTTAATATTTGATGAGACTGAAAGAATGTTATTAGAATATATTTTCAGCCCATTCATTCAAAATCAACACTACTTCACATACTTTCATTCACATCATTTTACATACCTGATTCATAGACATCAAAATTAACTTCAAATAACTGAAAATTTCTTCCTTTTAATAAAAAATTAGAATTATATAATAATTACTAAAAAGAATTTACACAGGAAGTTAACATGTGCAGACATAATGATGTGACTGGTTATATCTTCTGAGAAGTATACCTACAAAACCTACTGATAAGGAGGGCAAAATGCTATATTACTTCTGGGAAGCAAGCACAGGACCATCCCGCATCTACCTTGTGACCAAGGGAAACCCAGATAAACCTTGTCAGGATGGTGGCTTAAGGTCAAACACACACAAGACAATTAAACATGCAATAATAATAATAATAATAATAATAAAGATAAAGACTACTGCAATGCAATATATAATATAAAATACTACTACATATTCTATAGAATAAAATTAAATTTGTTACATTGTATACAAGAAATTACAGTTAGGACTTTAAACTTTTTCTCAACCCCGCTGCTCTTCACCTTCATAAGAACAACATTTGTTCACTACAACTCCCATCACCAACAAACCATTACAGTCCCCATGCTTTCTAACTACTTCAAGTACACTATATTTATTTTCAGAGAGAATTAAGAGTACATTCAGTTCAACTAATACATATAAACAGCTAGTCACAAGGAAAAGTAAATATAAATAAAAATATTTCAGAAACATGAAGTGGTACACAGACCGTCTCCCCCAACAAAAAAACCACATTCGCACACACAAACATATGTTTTGAGTTTTTAGGAGTTTTTTCAGTTCTAATGCAGCACATATGTTCCTTTCTGAACATCATATATTTACAAAGTATTCGCTATTGGTCATTATTTGACACTATTTCAATAGTCACTATTTGAAATTCATCTGGATGTTGAAAGAGTAGTTGTAAGTATAAAAATTTACATACATCTTATTTCATAAACTTTGTTGAAAATTAAATTAAAAGACACTATTTCAATAGTCACTATTTGAAATTCATCTGGATGTTGAAAGAGAGTTTGTCCAATATTGATGTATATAGATGACTCTGAGACACCTGTAAAGTACAAATAACAACAAAAGTAATAATGGTAAAAAATATATTTCAAAAAGCCAAGATCAGCTTAAAAACAATTAAGATTCAACATTTCATCTTAAATACAATCATTTACTGCCCATGTGGTGTAATCAGATTGCAGCTTGACTCTGCACCTGAGAAGAATAAAAAAATTGTCAATCTTTTTAAATCAATGAAATATACTGCATTGAGCCCGGGAATGGGAACAGCGAGGGGAATATCATCATCATCATCATCATCATCATCATCAGAGTCATCAGAGTCATCCTGGATATTTACAATGACAGAAATCTCTGAAGCATCGTGCCTAACTTCTACTCTCCAATCTTCTTCTATAATTTTCTCTGTGTGTGCCACATAATTTTTCCAGCTAAAGCAGAATAAAGGAGTACTTTATATTAACAACTTCCTGCAAAAAGAAAAAATCAAGGCAATATTTTGCTTTCATTTTAAGTCACTTACTTCTCCAGAAACCTGGTTTAATGCTTGTTCCATTTTCTTGTCACTGCTTGGTGGTCAAAAGTGGTACCACGATGTCTCTGGTAGTATCTTTTACATTGGCTCCATACCAACTCAATGGGATTGTAGTGGCAATGGTACGGGGGTAACCTCAGAACTCGATGACCAGCTTTTTCAATAATTTCATCCACAACATATCTGCACCCACATACACTGATATGATTTTTCAACTAATGACAACATTGGCAATCACATCATCATGCAAAAAATAAAACTGCCTTATTGTATGTTTAATTCAACAAAACTTATGCTTATTTCAAGAGTACCTTTTCTGAACACTAACTTCAGAAGCTTTCAAAAGAAGACTCTTAAAAGTATGCTCAGGCATAATGGTATATTGTGCTCACGAATAAACTCCTGCAGTTCACTCTTCCTCCACTTGGATGATGTCCCTTTTCACTTTCTAGAAAATTAGAAATGACAAAGGATGTTTATTTCAATTTTATTCAAAAATTGCATTTCTTTTTATACTCTCTTTAAATAAATATAAAAGAAAGATAAATAATAGACAAATAAAAGAAATGCATCTATTGGCAATCTAGTTCTCTAAGAGACATTATTTTTACTGATTTAACTAAAATCACTGAACACAATTTAATATAATAAATTTTGTATTTCACCTTTTTTTGTGAAGTAAATAATTGTTGAAATAACCTCTTTTACCACTGACTAGTTGCAAAACCTGTTTCATAATCAGTTATTTTATAAAGGATTAAATGTATTCTTTGAAAGAATAATTTTACATTTCTAAAAGAACACTTCTTGAAATGTCACTCACCAGCACAGAATGAACAGGTGCATTGTCCATTACAATAACTGATGGTTCTGGCAAACGAGGTAGTAATTCCTCTTTCATCCACTTTTGGAACATTTCTGCTGTCATAGTTCCACGGTACTCATCTACTTCTTTTGTCTTCAGGGAAACAATAGTTCTGCATCCTGAATGAAACCATTTCTTTTACCGAGAGGCGTAACCTAAAGGATAGATTATTAAAAGCAATTACTAAAAATGATGTAGCAAAATAAAATCATATTAAACCACTATGATGGTGCTTCAAACTGAAGACACAATATTCATGACACTCATAAGTCATTACACTCACTGAAATAACTCAATTTCACAAATCATGCATTTCATTACATGCAAATCATGCCTTCTTGATTCACTTATGACTTTCTATACTATACAATAAAGATTTTCTATACTTTTCAACGCTACAAAAATTTCTTAGATTTTGCTTGCCTTTTGAATAAAACCTATGTTTCATCTAAAAACACAAATTCAGAACCTTGAGCCTTCAGTTTCATATATTCCATCAAAAAATCTGATCTTGCAACAACAATATCACTTCTTTCCATTAGTGACCTGCGGTTGTCTGTCTTTTCCATTCAAAACCCATGGCACGAGCAGGTAAGACAAAGTAGTTCTCCCCAGTAAACCCTATATCTCTATCATGTTTGACTGCAGTCAAAATTGAGTTCAGAGTAACACTTTCACCTGAGAAAAATGTTGTATTTAAAAAAAAAAAAAAACAGGAAGTTGCTTACATGCAAATATAAGTAAATTACTTACCATTCTCATACATTGAATAAATAATGCGCCTAATTTAGCCCTGTCCAAATCATCCACTTCACATGTTTTCTTCCCTTCTATTCCTGGACGCTTTCTTTTCGAGTCAGTGCAGTATCAGGTCTTGTTTCCAAAATCTGTGACAGTAAATTTAACATTATCCAAGACAATTTCACCTGATACTTTTATTACAATTTACTTACTTTTTGAACAATGAGTTTCCAAATTCAATGCATAGGCAGTCTGGTCAATAACTGAAGAAGTTTCTATATTGCCTCACATCATCAGCTCTTCTACATATCTTGCAATAAAAAGATGTCTTCTTGGCGTTGATGCTTCGTCACTTCTCCTTCTCGTGGACTCATTGCTAAAGTTACTCATAAATTATTAATATTTCTAATAAACTACATTAAATATTATTACAAAATAAATATCTTCTATAATAAATAAAGTAATTAAAATGCAAGTAATTATAAATTAAATATATTATAAATAGCTATTATTAATGTTATTAAAATGTAAATTTAACTTATTATTAGTTTCTATTGATGTTATATCTAATAACAATAATTAAATATAATAAAAAAAATATTATAAATATAAAATAAATAAGGGAAACCCCAAAAATTTTTGGGAGGAAATCTTTCCGTCCCTCTCGTCTTTTCAACGATCTCACTGGGTTCAGCAGGCGCAGAAGGGACCCGACGGACCCGTGGGGAAGCGGCAAAAGTCCAAAAAAGGGCCAAGCGTAGATCCTTGAAACTCTGAAAAAAGGCCCCCCCGGGACTCGAAAAAACGGAAAGTCCTTTGCTGAACCCCCATTTCTGAAAAGATTCCCCAAATTCAAACTGAACGCATTTCCCGTAAATTATTAATTTTTTAAAAATAGTTATCTTAACCTGTTTCGGGAATTTCAACACTCTTATTACTATAATACAATTTTTTTCATTGAACTTTTCCTTTGTCGGATTGAAATACATTTGGGTTTTTCCAGGGCCCGACACGTTAGCCAACCGGAAATAAAGGGAAAATTTCGATATTAAAGGACCCGCCCCAGACGGGTCCTTTCGGTTTGGCGACAGTGGCTGCAAAAACCGGTCAAGACGAACGGTTTACTACGATTTTTTTGCTTCCCGCGCCACTTACAATTTGCGAAATTGTGTACTCCCGTAACGTCGCTACACTTTTTTTTTAAGTGTCATCTGTGGTATTATCTCCCAAAATGGAATTGAACGACTTTTGGGCCTTTTTTTTCCCCCCCAAGATGTCGAGTCGCGACCGGGTAATCAAGCATCGGGAAAACAAGCGCCTCTAGCGGCAGAATTGAGAAAGTCGTGCCGAATTACATCTTGAGATACGACCCGCGGATGCCACATAAAAAAACTCAAGTATAGAAGTCAGGTGCACAATTTTGTTGTTCAGATGTACATTTTGGCTTGACGCTAATCACATGCATTTATAATAGTATACATTTTATACCCCCTACTCGTTTAACCCCGTCCAACAGTCTTATTTTCTCTCAGGGGGTTGGGAAATTTCAATTGAAACTTGAAATAAAAAAAAAGGTAACGAAGCACCCAAAAAAACAACCGTGCCTCAGCCAGTCCCAGTGATTTATTTTTGGGGAAAACGCGAAATCCCTGGAAAATCTATTAAGTCGGGTTGTTTACATTACGATCAGTGGTTTGCCAGTAGATAGGCCGGGGCTTGTTCTTATTTGAAATGTATTTGAACTTTTAAATTTAAAATTTTGAATTTAAAATTAATTCCGCCATGGGGCCTCCTGCCAATAGCGTTGAAGGGCGCAAAACGCGCGGTGCGCGAAATCTCCAGGCCAGACCCGGCATTAACATGCTTTGTGTGAAAACGAAACGATTTCATCTGAACGTTTTCAGAGCGTTTGTCGTGTTTTAGCGTTTGTGTGTTCTGCGTTTGTGTTTCTGAAATGCCCCAATTTAGGCGTTGTTGGTACCCAATTGCCGATACAACCAAAATAGGAGTGAACAGCAATTCTTTAAGTTTCCAAGAGATCCTGAAAGGTAAGCGATATGAAATGCTTAGCATGGTTCTATAACAATTTTTTCATGTACTATTTAGTGACGCAGTAAATTAACTATGTCACTAAATAATACATGAAATAATTACATAATGTAATTAAATGCGAGGATATTGTAAACACTATTATTATGAACATCCAATGTATTGAAGTCATGAAAGCACTGGTTGCTTAATAATCATGTAATTGATAAGTTATAATAGCTATATTAACATTAAGGTGATTTTGATATAACTATAATAGCTCAATAATACATTACTAATTTATTACAGGTAGTGAAATGGTTAAAGGCAATTGGGATCTGACTTTGGCATCTAGCCCTTGGGAAATTCTCATAATGTTGAGATATGTATGTATGGAGTACTTCACGCTGGAAATGTTCACTGCAGCAGGCAGACTAGCACTTAATGCGGAGCCCATAATTTTTGATAAAGGCCTGAGTTTCCGAGGTGCACTCAGGTCATTTATAGAAGGCTTACCACAACAAAGGTGTACTTCTATTTATTATTATTATTATTATTATTATTATTATTATTAGCAACTAGAAGATGTAATAAGAAAACTTTTTCGTTTTTAATTTAATTAAACATCCTTATTTCTTTGCAGGGTCTGCTGGCATGTAGTGACAACATTTCTGAGTTCGGTTCTAAATGAAGAGAAAACTCTGCAACACGTGGTGTAGTCAAAATCTCGGTTTTGTGGGATCTTGATGCCTAAAACCAACTGGAAAGCAAACGCTGTATGTGAACAAACATAGCACTAAACCATGCATAGAATTTTTTCAAATTGAAGAAACCCCTATCAATATGTGTATGTAGTAGAAGGTTAGAAATTTTTAAAACCTTCTTAGTTTTTGGGGAACTTATATGAAGCGTAAGAAATGATTCAGAATTTTCTCAAAAATGGCACAAATTTTTTGTTTTAATTTCTTTGTAAGAACAGAGTAAAATACTTATAAAGGTGGAAAGGTCCAATTTTCAAGAGTAACTCTGAATTTTCAGAAATTTTAAAAGGTGCGTTTATCATCAACTCTTACAATTACAATATTGAAGTTAGACTTTCCTTCGAATTAAATTGATGTGCATAAATAGTTCTTCATTAATGTGTAAGATTGTTTTGTAAATATTAGTAGTTTTTGTGCAATTGTGTAACTATTTGGAATTCTTAAAAATGACAAAAGAGAGATTTTTCAAACGGCTCCTACTTTTTTTCTGAAAGTATTATACTTATGAGACATGCACTTTAAATAATGTCAAGTAAATTTTCTGAAAACTCAACACTTTTTATTCAAATGAGCTCAAAATTACTCATTTTCAGAATAGCTCAAACACCATTTTCTCAAAGGTGGCTTCAATTTCTTTTCTTTAAACTATTTCAACTAATAGTGGTAATGGTACTGTTTAATATAATATAATGTAATGTCTATTTTTCGTATTCTTTGTTTTCCAAAATTGCACAAATGTTTTTATTTCTTTCAATATTCATGCCAGTAATATGCACATTTCAATGGATATATATTGAATTTGTGAGTGGAAGTTCTTCAAATTACTTCAAATGAAGTTTTTCAAAACTCAAATAGATTCCAGAGAAAAGAGCTTCAATTTTGCATTTACAGTAACGCTTAACTTTTTTTAATGGCTTTCAAATTTTTCAATGAACTTGCTATTTAAGACAAGGTTTTAGCCTTCTTTAATACTTTAAAATAATATTTCGGTCTACTATTTGGTAATCGAAGAGTTGAGAAAATGGCAAAAATGTATTTTAAGGCGATAGATGCCAGCTGGCAAGAGGATGAGGGAAGATCGAGAGCCGGTCCACTCCAAAGGAAATTAGAAAACTTAACTTTGAGAAAGCTATTCTGTAGCACTTCCAGTTACTATATGTAATTTAGTAAATCCAAACTGCAGGACCACTTTCTTGGAGACATGTACCAAATTGAAGTTTTTTGGGATTCAATTTAATAAAAAATTGTATTTTGAGTGATAATCATTTGGTGTTTGTGTTGCAGTAAATTTGTGTCTCAGGTGTTTTTGGCCCACTATCTGTCTGTGAACTATGTATAAGTCTTTGTATAACAGTTTGGTATTTTTACCAGGAAGCATTAGCTATTTTCTAAAATATTTCTGATGGTTCTTGAGATGTCTGTTGTATAATCTCCTGAGTATGATAAGTGCTTTATTTAGTTATATTGTTTTGCAGAAATTGTGTGCGTAGTCACATAACAATGATTGGAAAGACATGAAAATATTTTTTTAGTAATTGAAAACTGTTCAATATCTGTATCAAATGTTGAGTAATTCTGGATATAAAATCGACCTTTGGATTTTCATCCACGATCCATTCAGCAACTAGCCATGCTTTTGGACAAATACGTAGCCTGTGATATCGGAATATTAGTGAAACATACCAAGTCCAAAAACTCTGCTTTGAGATTAATGAAGTAGTAGAATCATGTAATTTTTACTTGTTCATCACTTGTACTAGGTAGGAGGTAAAACATGTTTCTTGTAATGCAGTTTAATGTAATATTGCTTTTTGAAGAAAGAAAAGACAGATTTTGTGACTGTTTGCAGATGCAAGTTTCTGTTTATTTATAAAACTTATCAATAATATTCATTTGTATTGTACTTTAGTAGCAATTTTGATAATAGGCTGAAATTTGACAGGTGTTGATAGCTGGAATGTCATTTTAATAATGATGCAATATTAAAGAAGTAATGGTCACTAGTTATATTTGGACAATTGTCTAAATTCATGGTTTCAATATTAAGGAAAAAAAAATTTTTTTTTTTTCATGGTTTCAATATTTAGTCAATGGCAAAGTAAAATAATCTTTTATTTTGCAATTACCTGACAATAATTCATCTCAGTGACTTAGGATTCCAAATCCTAATATTTTAGTCTTCTAATTGCCTAGCGTATTTACATAAAAATAATGTATTCATTTGACGCCATTTTGAAAACAACTTCATTTAAATGTCCCGGTCGTCAATACGCGCCACCTCCATTGGTAGAACGCCCTTCGACGCTATTGGCTCAAACGGGGGCCCAGATGGCGGCTTCCCCCCTCCATGAAAATTAGAAATTTGAATAAGAGCGTTGGGATTAACATTGAGTGCCGTCTCTATTAGTATACTCTCTGATTACGATCGCCACCTGTTATACTCTTTGGTTATCACCAGATGATTTGTGTAAACGGTTTAAATCTGGTTTAAATCTTGATGTAAAATTTGTATTTAAAGGTTAATATCGGTTTATACAGAGCAGTTAAAAGGCCTGAACGGACTTGAATCGTTGCATACACTCGAACACGTAATATTGCTTTTTGTGAGTTTCTGCCTGTGAACTTCTTTTAAGTAAGTTTGTATTGTATTTATTGTTCAGAGAAAAATATTTTTTTATTAATGAGGGTAAAGATTTGGTCTGTGGAGAATTATTCCTGGGGGGTTGATCTTCAGGACAAAAAATCTGCTTACTCTGGAGAGACGTAATTTTATTTATAGTCTAAAGTCAATTTTTTGAAACTGGGATCTGTGTTTTAATTGAAGTTATTAGAACACAAGTTTTGTAATTGTCCTTGGCGCATTGTTAACAATTAAGGTCATTTTTGTAAGTCATGTCATATTAGAACACAATTGTGTTTTAATAATTCATGGCTTGCAATTAAATGCAATCAACATTGGCCTGTCATCTTTCACAGAATGAATAGTAAAATTTATTAAAATTATAGTGAATTGAAATTTTTAACAAAATGGGTAAAACAGATGATATTTGTCTTGTTACATCTTTTTAAATACTCTATTGATTATCAAAAACAGCTGAATGGGCTTGTTGGATTATTCTCCAATCTCATATTGTAATATGATATCTTATAATACATTTTTTATAAATAAATTACTGATTTTGGTGGATAAAAGATTATTTTGCTTGGTAGCAATTGAACAGCAAAGCAACTATTTATTTGTATGTTGTTGGAAAATATCAGTGATTTTCAATTTTCATGTGATTGGGATTTAAAAAAAAAAAAAAAAAAAAAAAAAAATATGTTTTAGGGTATTGCCTTAGCATCTGCCCAATTGTGACTTCAATCAAGGTGCATTCATGAAAGTTGGAAAATGGCAGTTTTTTGCATCACTAATATTGAGTTCTGTGAAATGAAAATTACACTAAACAAGAAGTTCAAAATTAATAAGAAAACCATTTTGGAATGTAACTTTTTTTATGATACTATTTTCCCCAAAATTTTATATTTTCTGAAACATTTGCAATGAAGTCTTTAAAATTTAGGTTGGGAAATTTGATAGAATGAATTTCTTTTTCTATCATTTAAAATTTGTAGCTTTAGGAGTGATAAATGGCCAATAGTTATATAGTAATAAATATAATAATAAATAGCCATTCAAGTTAGCTTTGTCTTTACCCGCTTATTGAATGACTTTTTGACAGTCAAATCAAAGAAATGAAAATTTTGTTTTTTTTAGCTACGTAGTAAACTAATTTGGTTAAGTGTTACCTATTTGCAAGGAAAGAA
The DNA here is from genome assembly GCA_964035755.1 of Teleogryllus oceanicus. Classification (NCBI taxonomy): domain Eukaryota; kingdom Metazoa; phylum Arthropoda; class Insecta; order Orthoptera; family Gryllidae; genus Teleogryllus; species Teleogryllus oceanicus. Next base: position 50,429,769 of record CAXIVR010000010.1, on the reverse strand, counting down.
AGAACCTCTTATTTGTGTATTTATTAAGTCTGTAAAGAATAAATGCCCAAGTAATTGAATGTATTTATTAGTAATGTCCAATAATTCTTCACTTCAGTATTGTTCCCATCTTCATGTAACATCATACTAGAATTAATAGCATGCAAATTCGATGATGTAGTGACGATGACGTATGATGACATAGCTCTAATAGCAGACTCAAAGAGCAAAGTTTAATACTTAAAACTCTCAATAGTATTGCAAAAACCTAAATTAATAATGCATTTCAAGAAAAATTAAAAGGTTTGTAGATAATCTCAAAAATATGAATAACGTTGGCATATGATGAGCAGTGAGGAGTAGAGTAAATAGAAAATGAAGTTGAGGATTTAATTGAGGAAACGGGCTGTAATTAATTTTGTGAAATTTAAGAGGATGTCTGGGAACTGGATGTTACATTTCTAGCATACCAGGTACGCCTATAGTAGATTTAATATTTAGTAGGCTTGTCTCTCTGTAACATATTTATTTTTCATACCAAATTGTAGTTGAAGTCCTAGGATGTTTTAGAGCATTATGTCCTTACAGTGCCCTTCAAAATGTATGTTTGATACAATTTTTCTTTTGCTTTGTCATGTGGCCTCAATTCATTGTCCTAACAACGAATTGATTAGGTTGGAGACAGCTGAGACCTTGACTCAGAAAGATTATACTTTAATGCTGAAGAGAAGGAAATTCATCAAGAAAGGTTTAGCTGAAATCACTAGAGCATTGTAAAGTTATATTTCTGTCTTGTAATGGTTTGAATCTAGTAAAATCTTGCTTTGCTGTAGTATGCTCGTGGTTTGGTTGGAGGGAAAGGTCAATGTAATATAAACAATTGCTCAAACAGTGATCTTATGTGCAAAGCACCATGAACAGCAATATGTATTTCAGGTTAAAATGGTTACATGAAACTTTTTCTTTTAGCTAAGCCTTAGTCATTAATACTTTTGATTACTGTGTTACAAAGGATTTGGAATTGTTTCAGGGCTATTTAATCATGTCTGATACAACTCTATCAGTGTCTTGGAAAGATCACACTAGTGAACTTGCAACAGGATATCAAAGTTTACTAGAGAACGATTTTTTGGTGGATTGCACTATATCTGCAGAGGGTCAAAGTCTAAAAGCTCACAGGCTTGTTTTATCTGCATGCAGTCCTTACTTTCATGTAAGTTGAATGTATATATAATGAAAAAGGTATCTTTGTGTTTGTTTTGCCCATTTTTACTTCCAGTAATGACGTTAAATGTTTCTCAGATATTTCTTTGAATTAGAATTTGCCTCTAGGACAAATATCCAATAATATTCAATTCAAGCTAACTTTAATTTGTCTCCGTCATTTTGCCTAACTTGTTTTCTAGGTAGTGAGAATGATGGACAGTTGATAAGATATGCCAGAAGGCGACACATTTGTGAATTCTCCAGGGCGTTAAATACATTTAATGACCTAATAATCCCAATCAATATGTTATATTAATATGAATGAATAATTTTGACAAACTCATCAGTATAAATTTGGTTTTAATTGCTATGAAGATATGTGATTTCCATTATCTAATGAAATATACACCTATGTTTCAACAAAGTAAAGCAGAAGTATGAGCAATTATATCAGTAACAAAATAGATCTTATAGTATTGCAACAGTAAGATTATTGTGGCAAATCTTGTAATCAAGTTGCTAATGAATGGTGTCATTCTTGCCCTATGAACTTACAAATGAAGACTATGAAGACCAAAGTTGAGGTGAAGATGACATTATTAGGAAAATTATTTTATTAATTTTTATTTGAGATGAATATACTCATGAGTGAGCTGTAAAATGCTACGGAAACCCCAGTGTGTCTTCTCTCTCATTGACACAACTATTCATAATTACATGATGTCTGCAAATGGCTAAAGTCTTATCAGTGTGCATCATGTATTGTTTTTTGTAGATGCTGTTTCGTGAGGAGACTGGGAAGTATCCATTTATCATCCTCTTAGATGCATCATTTGAAACATTGAAGGCAGTGATTGATTTTGTGTACCGAGGGGAGACCCAAATTTCAGAAGGGAACTTAAAAGCATTTCTGGCTCTTGCCCAATCCCTACAGATCAAGGGTCTAAATGCTTTTTCTAAGAATTATGTATGTAAAAGCAATGTTAAAATTTCATATTTTTTACTTCTGGTTTTCAAAATCTTAAATTATAATGTGTGTTTTGGTTCTTTTAGAAGAGTAAGAAACCCACGTGCAATACTTCTGAAAATGACTTTAAAGGACCCTCTGATGGTAAACAAGACACCTGTGAAGTTGAATCTCTTCATGCTAGTCACAAGGAGAACTCTGGAAATTTTTCTCAACACCATCCTCACTGTTCAAAAGATGATGTGACCCCAATGTCTTCGGTTCCCTTTCAAGGTTTTAGAACTCCATTTGGGGAAGATCAGTCTCCACAAGAACATCCAAGACCCCTGGGATGTAGTGAAGTTCCTGTTGATCCAGAAATAATAATGAAATGTGAACCTGTATTTGAGGAGTTTTCTGGAACAAGAAATGAAATATTGAATAATTTTAATAGCAATGAACCCACGTCTCGAACATTTGCAAGTGAAATTGATGGAGAAACTTCTTCAGTATTTGTGGACCAGCATTTGAACCAGTTCCCAAGTATGTAAACTAGTATTGCTTACATAATAATGATGGAAATTCGCACATATCGTGCAATTAGTTTTTGATGAAATACATGGTTATAGATTTGGTCTGTTTGGTGCAATTTATTATGTGATAATGCTTGCACTGTCTTTCACATTCACATATACATTTGTCATTTGGTTCTTGGAAACTCATTGTGTGACATATCTGATAGTGGAATCTGTGCATTGCCAGGCACATAATTGCATGCCTTTGCTTGTACCCTGCCTCTGTCCATTCTCTATTTATCATCACATTAGTACAGTAGAAATCTGGCCATATTTCTGTCTGTTTCTTTTTTTGTTCGTTCAACACTACTCTTATCGCGTTTATGTTGGGCAGCTGTAATTGAAGTCTTACATATTCCAGTAGGAAAGTTTCTTTTACCATTACATACGCCAGTCTTCACTGCACATACTTAGAAATTCCTATAGCATTTTATGAATTTGCTTTTGGATTTTCTAACATTTTTAACTACTTGACTATGAGTGAGTTCCATATTATTCCTAAACCATATGTCGCTACACGGAGTACTTAGTGGGTAAACAATTTCATTGCTGTTTCTATAGACCACTGACTGAATGTTGTTTATACTTCTTGTTGCTGCAATTAATTTCTCCTTTAGATGACTGTGAATGTTGTTCCTGTAGTTTGCAGAGTAATTTCAAAGTACTTGGGTGAGCTTGCTGCTCTTAGTTTAGCCCCATTGCTCCTTATTATGCCGTTTCTTTTCGCTCTTCCGCCTCTCCAAAATATTGTCATTTCTGTTTTATTTGTATTTATTTGTAGCTCATTTGCAATTGCCCATTTACTTAGATTGTCAGTTCCCTTTTGTAATTCTTTGCACTCTGTTGAGACTACTGCTATGTCATCAGCATAGATTAGTATTTCCACTTCTGCTTTTTTTGCAGCTGCCCTTAGATCATACATGAATATGTGAAATAAGAGCATACTTAGCAGATCTCCTTTCCGTACTCCTATATTTTTTCAATTTTCTCTGATATTGTTATATATTATATATATTATCAACACAATCAACTTGATCTCTATGATTTGTCTGTTTACATGTGTACTACAACTCTTTGCAGAAATCAACAAATACTGCTTATAATTTCTTTTGTTCATTTACTCTGTCATTTATGCTATTAACTAGGTTCCCACTGCCATGTGTGTTGATCTTTTATGCCTAAATCCAAATTGCTCTTCTGATAGTAAGTGATATATCTATCTTTGCAGTTAATCATTTTGCTATCAGCTTGGTTAAATTTTGAATGATGTGTTTTCAATGGCTATTCCGCAGTATGCTTCAGGTGAGGATGTGTATCCTTTGCCTTTATAAAGTGGCTTCAGAGTTGCCATGTGTCATTCTGATGGTGTTTCTCCTCTTTATATACATGCATTGAATAGTTCAGTCCAAGATTCAGCTAGATGCAGTAGTGATTGTTTTAGGTGCTCATAGTACAAGCCTTCTGGTCCAGAGGCTTTGTTCTTTTGTCTGCTTTATTGCTTCTCTCACTTCCTTGACAGTAAATAGTTCACATGGTTCCCATATCCCTTGGTTATTCTGGTCTTGTCTCTTTGTGGTTTATGATTTTCCTTGTGGGTTCCTCCCATGTAGTAATTAGGATGTCTGCTGAAATCTGGGCTGTTTTGTGCGTAGTATGCAATATAGATTAGCTTTTGCTTCTTGTTACTTACATTACTTATAATTTCCCAAAAATATCTGAACCCTTTCAGTACCCATGTGCCATATATGGCAAACATGGGCTCTGTATGTCCACTGAGTACTTATGTGCCATATTTGGAATGTTGGCTGTCACACAGTGGCAATAAATGCCTTGTAGTGAGATAATTTTTAACCCATGGTATAAACTTCAATTTCCAAGCAACAAAATTAAAGAACGTATGTTGAACTGTTTCAAATCTATTGATGTTCACTTGATAGAACAGAGACCAAACTGGTGATGCATATAATAATATCGGTCGAACAAGTGTAAGATATAAAATTTTAAACAATGAATGATTTCCAAAACCCTCAGACATTCTTCTAATGAATTCAAGAGTTTTATATGCTTTGGATATAACATAGTTATAATGATTTTTAAACTCAATTTGGGATCATAAATCACACCAAGATCATTAAATTCAGTAACTCTATCAAGTGAATAATTGTCTGTTTTGTAACTGAAATCAAGCAGAGTTTTTGATCTACCAAAAGACATATTTGCATTTTCCCTTATTCAGGTCAAGAATGTTCTTAGTACATCAGTCAGCTACTGCCTGCAAATCAGCTTATAATACATGACAGTCTTCCACTTTTGTAATTTCACAATGCAGTTTCAAGTCATCTGCAAATAACAAAAATTTACAATTTATCAGTACTTGTTTCAGATCGTTTATAAACAATAAAAAGAGCAATGGTCCAAAATGGGATCCTTGTGGAAAACACGGCGTAACACAAATGTCCCTTGATATGAAAGTTTTATACTTCACATTCTGTGTTCTATCATGAATATAAGCACCAAGCCATTCCAGTAGTTTACCACAAATATCAAAGTTAAATAATTTTTGAATCAAAATTTTATGGTTAACAGAATCAAAAGCTTTGGAGATATCAGTATAGATAACATCAGCTTGTTAATTAGATTCCAATTTATTCAATATAAAATGATTTAATAATACTAGATTTGTAGTAATTGATCTCTTTTTTTGAAATCCGTGTTGTTCATCAATTAGGAGTGAATGCAACCAAGTCGAAAGTTGGTTTGTAACTAGGCTTTCAGATAATTTAGGAATCACACTAATTTTTGAAATTGGCCTGTAGTTTTCTCATTCACGATCTATCTCCTGATTTATAGATTGGTATAACAACTTTTTTTCCACTGAGATGGAAATAAACTTTGACTAAGGGACGTAGAGAAAAGGTAGTGAATTATTGGTGTCAGATTTGTTTTACAATTTTTCAAAAAAGTAGAAGGAATTCCATCTGGACCAGGATCACTTGTATCCTTCAATTTGCTTATAGCTCTAAAAATGTCCATTTAAGTAACAGTTAACTGACAAAGATTTAAGTGTGTCTTAAATGAGTAGAAAGAGTTCAAATCAATATCATTCTCATCAGGTTTATAAACAGATTCAAAGTAATCAGCAAACAGATTAACAATTTGTAATGGAGTATCGACAGTTGAATCTTCAAGATACATTGAGTTTGGAACACCATTTACACCTCTGATAAAATTAGAATATTTCCAAAATGGTTTAGTATCTTTCTGTAGAGAGTGTTCAATTTTATTTACATAATCACTTTAATCCATACATGCTTTATTTTTACAATTTCTACAAATTTGAAAATACGATATGCAATGGGTTTCTCGAAGAATTTTGGTTCAACTTACGTAAAATTTTGAGTTTCTGCTTGAGATGTAGCATAACATGTTTCTTTTTAGAAACAATAATACTGAACTGTACTAAGAAAGTTAAAATTTGAAATACTGTATGTCTAGCATTGATTAACATATTTAACTAACAACACATTGATGCACATTTTAATTCATTATTGTGCATGTTATTTCAGCTTGAGCAACTAGACATCAGATGTGGGCTGGAAAATTGAACATTTAGTGTATAACCCGTTTCAAAAACATCAAGAATTATGGTCATTTTCATTATGAAATAAAATTCTATTTCATCCCTTTTCTAAATTGATCAGTTTTGAAAAAGAAAGAACTTTTATATGTGTGAGAAACATTGTTTATAGCTATGCTGCTGATTATCACCAAAAAAATTAGATGATTTATGTATTATAAACTTATAAAAATGCCATATGTCCAATTTTCTTTAAAATTTCTGAAAATTGCTCAAGTTTAAATTTGTTTGCACTCCACTCCTTCAGCTTCAATATTGAAGAGGGATACATTTTCTCTTTCTGAAAACTATTCTTCAAAATTAGATCTTTCATTAATATAATGTACAATTTTTTAAAAATTTGAGTAATTGTCGTGTAATTTTGAGTGAAATAGTGACCTTCAATACAAAAAATTTTTTAAATGCTGTCAGTTCTTTAATAAAAGATCCTTAAAAAAATTTTTAAAATATTAGTACTTTAAAATTATATGCTGACAAAGTTCAAAATTTTCAAATTATTTCCTTCTTAATGCAATTATTTTTCCTTCTTCAAATCATGTACACATTTTTCAAAACGTTAGTAGTTACGTTTGAGTTAATATATCATTTACATGTTTCAAGAAAAGACTGTAAGAGAGAAGGTGCAATATAACAATATTACATGACCATTTCCAATAAAATGAGAAAAAATGTGATGTTGCAGTTCCTACTTTTTGTGATCAAAACTGATCAATTTTGGGCTCCTTGAATATATTTTTGAGTGTTCAGATCTTCTGGGAATTGTAGTTATCCAGAATTTCCAGTTTTATCTGCCTTGGGAGTTTGTACCATCAACTGCAAGTTTTTGGCATGTAGTATATTTAACTAGGAAAAAAAGACTTAAAAGCAAATTTCTGAATTTCTAGTTCTTTTAAACTTGGGGGAGGGGGGAATGCAGTGGACATGTGTCTAAATTTTGTCAAAGAGTAATCTACAAATTGAGTATTTTTGAACGTTGTTTTATATTCTTCACAGTTTAGTTTAACTTGATACACCCACTCTGTAGTGCGGGTGATTAGGAATAGGAAGAATCTGGAAAGCTTAGTAAAATTGAGTTCATTATTTGATATTCTAGGGGATGAAATTTCATCTGTTAACAAACACTTAACAATATTTCAATGTTAAGCAACGCACAGTACCAGGGCTAAATGTTGTGAATGTAGTTGGAAGATAGATTCCAGTATGGAGATATTTTGACTATTAAATCAATGATATTATAACCTTAAAGTGTGGAATATTCTTATGGTTCAAACCTCTTGTAATAAAAAGTACAGTAGTAATTATTTTGTAAACTTTATCTGTCCATCAATGTATAGAGCTCTTACTTAGTAAATAGCATATGCACCTCCTTTATGGTGTTTATTAATTTTTTACAAATACACTTTTGTAAACTACTTAGTTTGAAAAATTACATTTGTTAAATTATGAACATGGTAGAGGAGATGCATATGCTTTTTTTTGAGTAAGTGAGCCATAAATTGATGATATTAGAATTTAATTCATAGTTGACTCTGAGGTTTGATGCATTAAGAGACATCTCATTGGCGGTGTATGACTTGTGATCTGTTCATATCAAAACATTTTTGAAGAAAGAGGAAACTTTTTTTCCCAAAATTGTAGAATCTTAAAGAGGACATGAGGAGATTGCTTTCAAATAATGGTTGGTGCTTGTTTTGTTTCAAGGTTGCAATGAATCGTCTCGTGGAAATATGGAAACGTCAGTGATGCGACCTTCACAAGAGCAGATAACAAAATTTAATTGTAAAGAGTCGTTTGTCCAAGATGTTACCAGGGGAAATGAATCATCGCTGCCTGTGATTTTGGTTCCGAAAACTGAACATTTGGAAGATACTGGGAGGGAAGAGCGCATAGATGATGCATATGAAACAGAAGAAGAAACAGAACCTACAAATCCTGATCTCTGCTCAAGTAAGTAGAAGAATACTCTTTCATTTGAATTGAGGCCATTTGGGAAATTATATAATAAATGATTAAAATGATATTTAAGGGGGAAGATACACGTTAAAACCTTGAAAAGTTTGATTAACATTTTTTTTTCCCATGTATCCTTCCTTGCAATTTTTCCTATGGTAATTATTCAGGAATATTTTGGTGAAAAAATATTTCGATATCTGCAAGTTTTCGAGTTATGATTTAAAAGGTATGTTGCTACATCATGCATTAGAGTAGAAAGGGAAGCAAATCTCATGACTAACTTTGTCCCTTGTTTTCCAGAATTCCCGTTTTTAAGATCCGTTTCCTATACTTAAAACTAATCATTTTAAAGCTATGAAACTTTTAGGATGCACTTAACTATCTACAAAACCATGCTAAATCATTCACTGTAGATCAATAGTTTTTGAATTTGAAAATTATCAAACCCCCAAAAAAACTATTAATAATCAATCTATTAATTTTAGATTCAAATTAAAAAATATTATTTATCCAGAGATCTAAATGAAAGCCTGGCTTTGTACCTGTGAGTATTGCCAACAAATTAAAAGAAGAAATTTGTAAAAATCTTTAAAATTATTTTTCCCTGAAGAAAGATTTCTGTGTGTCAGTTCATTTTTCTGCTGTGGTTTTGAAAAAAAGTGTAAAAATAATAAAAATTTAACTGCTGTAAGTATATCTTCCCCCTTAACAAATTATAACATTGGTATTGATTCTATTTCTTTCTTAGTCTTGTATACATAGTTTAGGGAAAGTATGTAATTCAGCAAAAGTGAGATTTAATGGTAATTACTATTTTGGCAGTCTTCAACCCCAAGAAAACTTATTTTTCAAGAAGTTTTGTTTGTGTTGGCTTAGCCATTTTTTTTTTCAAAAACCGTCGCTCTTGAACTGTTGTTCAGTAATTTTTTAAAGGGGATAGAAATTCCTCTAATTGATGCCTCTTTTTCCCCCTGAATTTAAGAACTATTTTTTCATATTCTTGCCATATATGTCAGGTTTCTGGAGTTTGAATAATAAGCTAGGGTGCCATGCTAAGTTGATGGCTTTTTTTTCGATGTTGAGGAAGACAGCAACTGTGTGTGAGAATAGATGAAAGTCTTCTACAATGTCATCTACCTGTTGGAGGTTCCGATGGTTTGTAAACAGTAGGGATTGAAAATATAAGGAAGATAGAGATTTGACAAAATCTGTTCTAAAAATCAGTTCTTTAAAAAAAGTTATGTACCTTTGTTTGAAAAAATTAGTAGTTTATGTGAAATTTCTGCTTGAAATTACAGAAATATATAAAAGTGTCTCAACAACTAAGGGCCATGAGAAAAATCCTCAGAGAACAATCGTGGATAAAAAGGATGTAAAAATAATTTTTTTTTATTTTGTTTATTTAAGGTCGTTTTTTATTAAATAATTATTATTATAATGTTAATTACAATTTACCAGTGGCGGCTCATGCTTAAGTTGCACAACCCCCAGAAAATGAAAGAGATCTCATAATATCTTAGGAATATACAATTTCCTTTTAATAACATTCAATTTTCAAAATATTGCAGCAATATCGATGTATATGAAATAATTCAGAAACCAAAGATGGTCCAACTGGCGTTCTCTCCAGTGTCTGGTGCCTTCCCAGGAATTGCACCACGCCCTTGGGTCTTGGCTGTATTACTGTTTTTCGTTTTACTCTTTGGCCCTTCGATTTAACACGGGGAACATGTGGCCTTTTGCTTGGGCAATCAGGGTAGTGGCGCTGTCAACCTTTGCTCGGCGACGGAGCGAGTCTCAGGTGAATACCCATATTCTGTCTTCGTCTGACTCGTTGCAACGTACTTTTATGAATTTCGCTTGTTATTGAAAGTACACAAGTCGGTCAATTGACGATATTCAATGCATTGTTTATGATATTTGGGGAATTTGTTTTCATTTGATATTAAGTTTGTTGATTCAAAAGTACGTTTGATGAGTTCTTTGTGTAAAGGTGGTCGTTCTGGATGAAAGTTCCTTATAGTATCTTGCGTGTGGCTGCAGTGCCAAGCCAGTGTGGCTGCATCTAACCAGCGGTTTGCCAACCTTTTTTGTGAATAGCAATGTGTGTCGAAGATTCTCATTATTGCCAAATATAGTAGAGTTGTGAAGTTTTCTAAATAAAATTATTTTATTTGTGTGAAATGTGTCGAAGCAATAGTGCTTGTTACAATGTGCTGGAGTCGAATTTAAGTGCCCAGTCGAAATCAAAGACAGAACCACGTATGCGGGAGGTCTGGCCTTACGCGGACACGCATAAAATTATGTAAGTAGTGTTTCAATATAGACTTTTATTTCACTTAGTTTAAATTGATATGATTTTCTTACATTTGTATTATGTATCCGCATTTTGAAGTTTGGAAATTACATTTCCTTCATTCGAGGGAGGTGCAACCTTCAGTCTCTTGGGGCACCAGCCGCCAATTTAATTTACAAGGGTGGCCCAAAAAGTAATGCACCACTTTTTTTCTCAGCTCCCAACAATGGTACGACTGCGAAACTTTATTGTTTATTCTTTGAAGTTTTCAGAGTGCGCGCGATAAGTTTCCATTTCTTCCGACAGATAGCGTAATTGCAGGAATCGTTCAACATGGCATCTATAAGTGATTGGAAACATTCACAAACGTTTATGTGCAGTTTATGGAGTATGAGCAGTCGGTTAGTCGCTGAGGGTGAGGACATGTGAAAGCGGTTCAGCAGAGCTCGAAGATTTGCAGCGCTCGGTGAGACCAACCACGGCTGTAAACCTGAGAAGATGCAGCGTGCTGATGTAATCATTCGTGAGGACCGACGTAGAACGACTCGGCAGTTGGCGCGGGATCTGTCAACAGCAAAGGAAGTGTGGGTGTAATCATCAATGATCTTGAATACGCAAAAAACTGCCTACGATGGGTTCCGCCCCGTCTCACGGAGAAACACAAAAGTCTCAGAAAAAACGTTTCTTCTGAGTTGCTGCAACATTTTGAAGTTGAGAGGGAAGCCGCCTTGTCCTGGATTGTGACAGGTGATCAAACGTGTATTCGCCATTTTGAGCCCGAAACAAAACGTCAATGATCGAACGTCAATCGATGGAATGGCGCTATTCTGACTTTCCACAGAAGAAAAAATTCAAAGCAACTGCTTCCGCTGGTGAGGTCGTGATCACTGTTTTGGGACTGTGATGGTGTCATACCCATTGATGTGATGCCGATAGGCACCACCATAAATCCTGAGGCATATGTGAACACAGAATCCCAACTCAAGAAGAGCTTCCAGCGACTTGTACGCCATAACGACCCGTGTGATTGTTTGCTTCAACATGATAACGCACGCCCTCATGCAAGTTTGAAGACGTTGGAACACATCACAAAACTGGATTGTACAGTGTTACCCCATCCACCCTATAGCTCTGTCCTAGTTCCCTCGGACTTTCGTTTGTTTGGACCATTGAAGAATGCCATTCGCGGGAGACGTTTTGAGGATGACGAAGAGGTTATTCGCACAGTGAAGAAAGGCTTCGCGACCAGAACAAGGAGTGGTACCACCAGGCTATACACGCTGTTGTGTCTCACTGGAGGAAGGCCATCGACCTGGAAGGAGATTACGTGGAAAAATAGGAAGTGTAGAAGAAACATCGTTCTTTTTGTGTGTATAAGTTTCGTTGTGTTCAATAAATAATTGTTGAAAACAATTGGTGCATTACTTTCTGGGTCACTTTCGTATAATTGAAAATCCCAATATTAATTGGATTTTTACTCTATTCTATATTTTGTATTAACGATGAATTAATGTATTTTTCTTCAAGCAATCCTAAAATCGTAATTGAAATTAACCGATTAGGTTTTCTCTTAAAAGTACAATTTAAATGTAATATGAAAGAAAAATCGAAAAAAAATTGAGTACCATAATTTTGCACGAACTTTTAGCACGATCATTTTGTATTACCTCCGTACGCTGCGATGAATATTTGAGAAATTTATTGTTGAACGGCAACATGTTGGGAAAGATAAGATAGGGCGGTTATATTTATGTATCGTTAGTGTTACAATTTTTCTACTTTCAATAAACGGGTTTATTCAACTTTATTAAAGCCAGGAAGAATGTACAGACAGAATGTATAGGCGTAAGGTAATATTGTTTCGAATGCATTCATAATGACCTTTAGTTCTGGATGTTCAATTTGTGTGTTTCAATATGTGAAATTACCCATGCCTGTATGATGAAATAATACGAGAAAGTATGTGCTGTTGTAGCACCTGTAGATTTTTCATTTCTTCATTGCCAATTAGAGGACAATCTTGTGTTTTTCTGTTTGGGCAAATAGTACCTTTTCCATTATATAACCCCTTTCTTATAGGTTCGGCAGCAAGTTGGAACTAGTAAAGAAATTGTCTTCAGGAATGTGACATTCTCTTGCCAGATGCCGGTTATCGCCACTCATAGTGAATTTTTTGAAAATTTCTCAATTTTTCTGTTTCCTATATATAACCGAAATATTACTTTAATATTATAGAAGGCTGAAATCTCGTTCTAATGGGAAATTTTCGTTGAAAGATTTGGAGCCGTTTTAAGAAAGTGTTTCAGCGGTATTATAATGTAAATGTAAATGCGAAATTTGAAGCCTTTTTTTCACCGAAAACTTATGAGTTTAACTTTATTGGTAATCATTTGTAGCACTTCTCACAAATGCAATCGTTACACAAATCGCTAGAAATGTACATATTAACAGCGTGAGAGATATTAAAAAAAATACATGTGCGTAATTTAAAAACAAAAGAAGCAACTAAATGGTTTTTAATATAATGCATTCAGCACTATCCGTACATGAAGTTTAAAAAAACGTTTGTAGCCGTTTTTTGAGAAAATAGTGCTTGTGCGTTTCTGGAAACGCGGAAATTAGAGTTCATTTTCACAGAAAACATTTGAGTATTGAGTAATCAATATCACATAAATACAGCATAGGCAAAACAATAGTTTTACTTATAATTCTACTTAACTCATTTCAGGGTGAAGTGAACAAAGTCAATTTTGAAATGCGCTTGATTGAGACAAAACTCACAAATGATGTCCAAGAGACGAACTGATTCTCAGAAACTCCTTGAGGTCAGATACAACTTTGTAACGGTCAAACAATGCCTGCTTGAGGAGTGGGGGTTGACAAGTTCAGACGTGTTGGCTGTGACGTTTTCGTCACTCGTCATTGGAAGGTTAAGATTAAGTCACCCAAGTTGGGGTCTCACAGAGCCGAGGAGTGTGAGGGGAATACCAATTTTCTGGCTGAATCCAGCTACTTCTTAATTTTATGAATTTCGCGTGGTATTGAAAGTATACAAGATCAGTCAATTCGTGACGGAAATGAATGGGTTATTTATGATTGGCGAAATTACTTTAATTCTCTTAGGTTTGTTGAATCGAAATGTGTTTGTTTTGTATGAAGTTTGCCGATCTGAAAGAAAGGGATGTTTTTGTGCCTCTCCTATTGCATCGTGTGTGCAACTCTCATCCAGCCGATAGTCACACGTAGAAACAGAAAAACTCTTAATATAGTAATCGAGTAACCTGTGTCCGACACGGTGAGGCTACTTTTTGCTTTCTCGCCCTACTTCGTAAGAAGAGGGTATTGTAAAAGGGCACCGGAAAACGGCGAATTTTCGGCACAAAAACACGTAATGCCGCGCCTGGTATCGAAAAAACGGATAAATCTTTTTCCTACGAGTAGTAAATTACTTCCTCCAACACGAAGTGAAATCAGATTTCATGTTTCGTGGGTCTTTCATACCGAAAAATCGATATAATGGCAAAACGTCCTTCTGTCTCCGTGCGTCCTTCTGCCCGTCCGTCCTTCTTCCCGTCCGTCCTGTCCATCCGTCCGTCAGTCCGTCTAGCTGTCAGGCTGTCTGGCTCAGTGTCCGTCATTCCGGCCGGCTCTCTCTGTCCAGCCGTCTCCGTCCGGCTGTCTGTCCGGACGTGAGTGCGTTTGTCAGGCCGTACGTCTGTCAGTCCGTCTAGCTGTCTGTCCGTCCGGCTATGTCTGTCGGTCCGTCCGGCTGTGTCCGTCAGTCCGTAGCGAATTTTTTACTGTAATGAAATCTGTTCTTTGGAGACATCTGGAAATAAGGTCATGAACATTTTTTCGAAAATTAGAGTAGTTTTCACGCTATTTTTGTGAAATATAGGCAATTTTAATTTTTTAAAATAATTATTTTCTCAAACGCGGATCCACTATTTTTTCAATTTCTTTTACAGGGATAAAACGGTGAACGCTTAAAAGAATGATGCAGGTCTCATTTTCGTTTACCCCTGAATTTTGGAAAATTGCAAATTTAGAAATAATACGAGAAACTGTGTGGTGTTTTAGCACCCTCAGTTTCAGAATTACGTACAGGTTAGCGACATTCGCTGGTATTCCGCCAAAGCAAGCTTTCTGCTCCGCAGTGTGCTCTCAAGAAGTACAGTGATCGCAGTTTGTGTTGCTAAGAGTCATTGTATATCTGTTCAGGGTCTGGGGCCATGCCACCGGAGAACGACCTGACATCCCACCAACGGAGCGCAATGCGGCTGTGGAGTCACGGGTCTCGAGACGTCAACTCGTTCCTGGCGCAGACGAAGCTTCAACTGCACGAGCATTCTCGAAAAGAGCCGATACTGAAGAACGTGGACCGCTCGTCTTGTAACCTCGACGCTTACAAGCGCGCCTGCACGAGAGAGCGACCGTACATCTGCGGCGTTTGCGGCGCTGCGTTCGCTAACTCAAGCAATCTCGACGTCCACAAGCGTACGCACACAGGTGAGCGCCCGTTTAGCTGCAAAGTGTGCAGTATGGCGTTCGCCAAAAGACAACCTCGTTGGCCACAGCGCACGCACACAGGGGAGCGATCGTTCCACTGCGACCTGTGCGGGAAGGCGTTCATATACGCCAGCAACCTCGCCCAGCACAAGCGGAGGCACGCGGGCTTGCGGCGATGAAGCCATCGGCAAGCCAGGACGCGGCGAGTGTAGTGTTGCGTCAGCGAAGAGAAGAAAATCCAGCAAGCAGACATCAGCATTTCGCTGCGACGTGTATGGATAAACGTTCATTTAACGCTCCATTTTTTCCCAGCCGAAACGGAGACTCAGGGAAGTGCCGCGATGGAGCAAACATAACAAGTCGTGACCCAGCGAGTGTAGTGTTGCAGTAACGAAGTGAAGAAAATTCCACAGACTCTTCGCAGCTTTTTCTGGAGGACCATCGCAGCCTCTTGGGCTTCCCACAGTTGCTACCATAATTACATTGGATCGCACAAACACTCAGAACAGTGACATGATATCAATGGCATTTCTTTACTGATGATGGAGGTATGAATGTTGGAGTTGATGAACGTAGTTGTAATGATGTGATGTTAGATGTAATGATGAGAAAAAGAAATGTTTTTCTGTGTAAATAAACATGTTTTCAAACTCAGTAAAGATGGGCGACCTATCATTTATTGGAAATGTGCAGAGTATTATTGTTATGGCTTCTAAATAGCCATTAGCATTTTTGGGAGAGGAGTAAAGATGAAATTTGGAATGTTGACTGGTGTATTCTTCAGCGACCTGGAGTTTGGTCACTGGAATATTATTACGTTCTCAGCACCTGCGACTGTTTACGAACACTGAATATATCAAGCATGGTACTATGCCACGTGTTTTGGCGTTGTATTCAGGGGTTCTAATATCTGGCTCCCATCAGCTGATCCCTGCACACGTTTAATTCGTGTCTGCCAACATTCTTAGCATTCAAAGGGTGTACATTACTAGTAATGACAAATTTTAACAAAATATCGATACTGCGATATATAAACAAATGGGATCGACAAAAACATCGACGTTGAAAATACCGTTTTTTTAAGTATCGTTTTTTAAATATGTTGAAACATATCGAAGTTAAATGTCCTGGTTATAATGTGATTCATAACACGCTAGTATTAGTTTATATTCTGCCTTAAATTTGACTGTCATCTTCATTTTGTAATCAATGTTCTATGTACTCAAAATTTTAGACACAATGTTCGTTTCCGAAACTTCTTCCTATGAAATTCTTAAAATAATCGGTGAACTAAAAAATAAATATTCGTCCGGCTTAGATGAATTCCCGGATTCTTTGTTAAAGACTTGTGCGTATGCCATTATACATCCGTTAACTCACATATTTAATGCATCTTTATGCACTGGAACGTTTCCAGATATTTTCAAAACAGCTAAAATTAAGCCGCTTTTCAAAAAAGGCAACAAAAATGAAATTCAAAATTATCGGCCCATTTCTCTTCTATCAGTTTTTTCAAAAGTATTAGAGAGACTTTTTTACGTACGAATGGAAACCTTTCTCACTAAACACGACGCGCTTTCAGATTGCCAACATGGATTTAGAAAATCAAAATCAACAGAAACAGCTATATTTTCTTTTCTTAAAGATGTCGCCTCATCATTAGATCAAAACGAGGCACCTATTGGATTTTTTTTAGATCTTTCAAAAGCTTTTGACGTCATTGATCATGACATTTTACTTTCCAAATTACCTTCATATGGAATTCGTGGTATTGCTCTAGATTGGTTATGTTCGTACCTTAAACAACGATCTCAGAGAGTTGAAATACCTTACTGGAATGATGGAACATTACGTAAGCACCTTTCCGACTCTTTGCCCGTTGCATGTGGAGTTCCTCAAGGATCGATTTTAGGCCCTATTCTGTTCCTACTTTACGTAAACGATATGCCCTCGACGATTCAAAACGGAAGAACAGTTCTCTTTGCAGATGATACGAACATCCTTTGCAATAAAGAAACCGTAAATAGTACAATATCAGATGTTTCAAATTGGTTCCGAAATAACAAATTAATAGTAAACGAAAAGAAAACGGTTTTAATGCAGTTTTCCATTTCAAATAAACAATTCTGTGCTAAAAAAGACTGATGTTAAGGCAACAAAATTTTTAGGTCTCTCAATTCAGTCAAACCTTAAATGGAACGTCCATTTAAATGAATTGAACACACAATTAAGTTCTTTATGCTACGCGTTAAGAATTCTTGCAAATTCAGTCAGCCTTCATACTGCTCGTTGTGTATACTTCGCGAATGTTCATTCCCGCCTGAGATATGGCATAATATTCTGGGGAAATACATCTTATAGCTCCCAGACTTTTAGATTACAAAAACGAATTGTACGAATAATAACCAAATCCCACCCACGTGATTCATGTAAGCCTATCTTCATTAATCTAGGAATTCTACCATTACCGTGTCTTTTTATTTACGAATCAGTGGTTTTTGTAAAAAATGACTTGCTCAAGGGCGGAATATTTTTCAGAAAATGCAGAAGTCTATTACTATAACACTCGACGTAGAAATCATATTCATCAGGGGCAGTATCAACAGCTCATTGCAAAAATTCACATACAATACATGTACATTATTTTACAACACTTTGCCAGATGACATTAAACGATTAAATTCAATAGAAAAGTTTAAATCCCAAGTGAAATCGTTTCTGCTGCATAACTGTTTCTATACAATTAGAGACTATACTGAGCATAACAAGAAAAGTAACATTAATTTTAACAATGATACATAATGCATTATTTACCATTTGGACTGTATAAATGAGTATAAACAACCTGTAACAACTATTGTACTACAGCTTCCGGGTCAATGACCCCTATCTCGATCAGGTTTTTCGTCCAGTTTCCCTGATCCATTGAGCAAATGCTGAGATGGCCCCTTGTTTTGCTTCTGGACATAAATGTAACTTCATTTTCTGTGCACGTCTTCTTGAATTCAGTGGGAAATACAATTATTCAAATTATCGTTTCCATGTTGTCGCGGCAGGAAGTAATAAGAGCCAAAATTTATTGCTTATTTATCTTTGACAATAGATTTTATTACATGGGAGTTTTTGTTTTTTTTCTCCCTTTCAAAATTCAAAATTTATTGCTTATTTATCTTTGAAAATAGATTTTATTACATGGGAGTTTTTGTTTTTTTTCCCTTTCAAAATTTCAAAATTCAAAATTTATTGCTTGTTTATCCTTGAACATAGATTTTATTGCATGGGAGTTTTTTTTTTCTCCCTTTCAAAAATTCAAAATTTAAGTAGTATATGAGTAAGTGTAGGGATCACAGAATTTTGAAAATGTGCACACAATTCACTTTTCCCCATAGCACGTCATACGCAGTTTTTAACTGTTTTTCTGACGTAAAATAAATAAATAAATAAATAAATGTAGTCAAGGTTCAAAATGCAATTTAATGATATCACGTAAAAAATATCCAAAAATGTAATAACACAGGAGAAAGGTTGCAAATAAACGATTTCGGGCCGTCTGGGGATCGACAACAGTTGCAGTTGTGAATGGCTGTTGATTGCGAGCAATCAAAAACAAATGGAAATTTTATTTTTATCGCGAGAAATTATTTTTGAAAACTTAGAGGTTTCTGAATATATCGATCTGAAGAAAACTTCGAAAGCAAAAGATCGATGTTTCTGCTCGGAAATACCGACGTAAAAACATATTATTTACGTGGCCGGCGAAGTTTGTCATTGTACTGATATTTAAATTACTAACAGTTATTCACCACGCGAGAAATACTCTCTGCTCCGTGAAGAAGCCAAGGCCCCACAATCCAATGGTAATGGCCGCCCTTCCCCGTTGCAAATTGAAACTTGCGCTGGCAGCCATGATGGAGGCAAATTTACGCGCCTAATTCAAATGCTTCAAAATTTTACAGACTTTTCCGCATTTTCATTGTTCTGAATACGTTCGATTCAACTTCCATGATCCTTCACGTGTAATTAAAATTCATTGATTTTATTCTTAATCACGACCACAAAATTAATTAGTAAAAGTAGCCAGCACATTCAATAGATTACATCAAATAATTAAATGATGTACTTGTGAAATTACACCGTTCAGACTTTCGTCGCACGATTTGTACATTTATAAGTCGCACGCTACTTCTCCATTTTACTTCTTAGCGTACAGAATATTCCTCTTTAGCAAAAAACGCATACAAGCGAGAATGAAATACCACCGCAATCCGGCTCAATGCCCAATACGATTGGCCCCAACATGGCTGCAAGAAACGATTCAATTTGTAACACTACATTAGAGCTATGCGTGGGTCTAGTATACTATTCCAATGTCTTAGGAAGAAACAATTCAGTCACCAGCTACTGCTCTTGGCCCGTGTTTCAACAAAGCAAGCGAAACGACGTCTTTCTAGAATTCTTCTAACTTCCTAGAGATAGCTTTTAGCCTCGCTTGTGCAGACAGAGCTGCACTCTGGTAGCGTCACAGAAAAGAACTATATTGTAAATGCAGAATGATTCCTCGCCATTTTGTCATCAAGGCGCGGTATTTGAAAACGCTCGAGCTTAGACTTTTTTTCATTTGTTGCGTAAACTCACGACGCAACGCGTCTCCTAACCCCTTGGGTGTTGAGCGCTTTTGGAGTAAACCTCCGTTACTTTATTCGTATATTCTTAATATTTGGAGTACTATATATTTATTATGTCCGTCACGTCTCGTCACAGTCTGTTGTCAGAAGGAATGTCAGGTAGCATCTCCGCGTACGTGCCTCCCACCACGCGCTCCTGCGTCACTACCCAGCGGCCAGAATTAGGAAGGAATAAGGATATGGGGTAGGGTTTGGGACACTTCACAGGGGTTGGACTAGCCTTTGTGAAGCACCCAAACTCGTTTTGTTGGAACAAATTTCTCATGAGATTTGACGGGAATCGAACCCGATCTCCTTGGTGAAAGGCAAGCGCCACGAAATTATATATATCATTTGATATAAAATAGAGTGAAACATTTAAAGCTGGTTCAGTTAATTACTAACTAGATGTGACGTCGCCTACGCTATAAACTGTTTTAAAAATATGTTGATATTGTTGCGTCATAGGGCTGGACTCCTTCACCAGAGAAGTCTTTGCAAGGAATGGGGATGAGGGAAGCTAAAAATAGTCACCCGAACAATGAACGCCACAACGAACCAGAGGGATTTCCAAAAGGAGGAGGTAACCGGGAGCCGGAGTGTCACGAACTGAGCCAGCGTCGTTAACCTAGCGTTCCATGACAGCCGAGGGGAGAGGGCAGATGACGCACCAAGTCACGTGGTTCGGCCCTTAATAAGGGAGTGCTGCGATGCCACTCGCGGGTTATGCATTTTGGCTTCTTCGCAGGAATGCTGCAAAAACGTTCCGCCTAGACAAACTAGACGCGCGGAAGTGCAGTGTGCGTGACGTGCTCCGATGAGTTCGGTCACAGCCGAGTGGTTCTCGACCAGAGAAGGTTTTCTGCCAGGGCATGGCAGATGCCGAGTCGCAGGTAGGCCGTGTTGGCCATCGCTTGCACGGGGAGAGAGGGGGCTGAAGGGAATTTGCTCAACAAAGAATTTGCCTGAGAGTGAGAACTCGTTTATGTAAATAGTTGTGTTAATAAAGTATATAACTTACTCCTTTATGTGCTCTTGTGTATATACCTACTCACGACATCACAATATTAAAAACGTCTACTTTGCAAGTTTTAAATGAAAAGAAACTTTAAATATAAAATTGTAAGTACTTGGCTATCCGAGTGACGCTGGGTCCGAGGCACAGGTGCCAACGTTTCTACTGCGACCTTCCTCAGGGCGAAATGCGCGGGGATGGACTGCACACGAGTTTTTATAGAATGATGTTCCCGTTAGTTGGTTGGCCGGGCGATCTGCCAAAGCGGAGAAAAAGCATCGGCGAATCAGGCAACGAGCCCTCGGGGTTGGGGGAGGTCCGCCCGTGGTCGGACGTCAAGGAGCAACGGTGACCGCACCCTGACTCGACCGAACCACAGACAAGAAATCACAAGTCTATTCAAGCAGACTGACCTGTACGAAATCTTAACTCTAGCGAGAAAAATGGGGTTGCTTAGCCTCTTGTAGACCCAAAAGATATTCTTCTTCCACCCCTACATATAAAATTGAAATTGAAAAATTTTGTCTAAGCTATAAACCAAGGAAGATCGGTCATTTTAAGTGATTCAAAAGGTAAGGTATTTTTGTTGGTCAAATATTGAACAACTTATAAAGGATCCTGCGTTTTGGAAGGGGGAGAAAAAGCTTGGGAAGCATTCAAGGGAAATAATCATAGATTTTATCCAATGAGATAACTACAAACACTTCTGCAAAATTATCATGAACTCGGATGCAATGTATCCCTTAAAATCAGTTTTCTCCACTCCCATCTAGACTTTTTCACTGCTAGTGGAGCAGTACGTAGGGATCCTCCGGAATTCACAATGGGGAAGCCAGAAGATGGCGAGATCTCATCAAGCCACCTCATAATTCTCTTCAACCCCAACAATCAGGTATTTTCCATCAAGAACTCTTTGTATGTAACTGTCACTTAAAAATATTATAGTGAACTTTCAGTGTTGTTGGCATATATCATTTAAATGTATACTTTTCTCTTAACCTGTTAAAAATAAATATTTCCATCTATTGGATTTCACAGAAAAAGTGCTAGCAAAAATGTATGTGTCATTTTAGTTTTTCTCAACCCAAAATTAGTAACATTTGACTTAAATGTGAAGGAAACGTTCAAAAAACGCAAAGTGCCATTCAACACATTGAATCATCTTTGTGGGTGCATAAACTTACAATCTTTACAATTTTTCTGTAATAGTAGGCGCTGACATTATGCGGGAAATATGTCTGTTAACATTGTCAATGTTATGTGACAACTGTTCTGAGTTTACACAAAAAGATGAATTCTTGTGGATTTTCAGGAATTCAGAAAAAGCAGTTATTGTTTGATTAAATTTATTTCCTATGAAGTAAAGCACAAAGATCCAGGGTAGCTTAGCAGAGCATCTAAATTCTCTAATCTGGGAACTACGAGAAAATAATTTTCTAAAAAATCACACTCAACAATGAAAACTCATGGCGTCAAATTTTATTGGGCCCAAATTCTATCGCCCCTGACATATGAAAACTCATTTTTTGGTAGGTACAAAGTGTGAATCAATGAAAATTAAAAACCATGGTAAGAGGACAAACCAGATTGAAAATTGTCGATTCTTTATTTATTGTCAACAGTAAAAATCGGTGTATTGATGGAGTACTTAAGAGATTTTGAATTATTTATCGACATATGTAATTTTGGAAAGCAAAAAAGAGGTTAATGTTCAAAATGTATTGAAAAATTAGTTACACATTTTTATTACTAGATTTCTGAAAGAAATCGAAATTAAATTCGAAAGTAAAAACCGTCAAATATGTTCAAGATGGAAACCTATCCAAGATAGAACATACTTTCAAACCCCAGGAAAATCATATGTATTGACTTCTTATTAGTATTAACGAATATAGTGTTTCAGTGGCAGATTAGAACAGAGCCATGAATCTCTTGGAGTCACCTTGGGTTTTTGTAATGTGGCAGCTAAGGCTATTATCTTCAAGATAGAATATGGCACGGCCTTTTGCGTCTTTCTCAGTCCTGCCGTAAAATGTTGCATCATCGCGACCGTACCAAGCAGTGCTGCAGATCAAGCGACTAGCAGTACGACCGAAAAAGACGCGAAAAGCCGTGCCATATTCCATCCTGATAATATCCTCAGCTGCCACGTTACGAAAACCCAAGTATATGTCACGAGAAACTACAACACTTCCTTTAAATGACAAAGCGAAGGTATATTAATTGCATTAATAAGAGAAACGAAGTGTAATGAAAATAGTGGTGCAATTTGCGAAAAAGAACATCAGATCTATATTCAAAGGGATCATTTGATATGGATGCTATGTAGATCATGAACGGCGATAATACTAACTTGTAATGTACCCGCCTATCAAGAATGTGCTTCAGAACTTCTCGTAGCAGCCAGCAAGAAAATGACAACGATCCGCAGGAAGCAGACGAAAAGCTGACAATCGTCAACTTCTGTGGAGAGTAAGGGATCTGCAAATTTTCGCCGAAAATAAAAATTTCCCTAACTCCACAAACAATTCTGTAGAGTGACGGAATGTTTGGAGGAAAGGGCCGTTCAGCGTAACATAAATTATTTTATTTAAGATCAAAACAGTTAAAAATTGTGTGAGATATTGTGGGAAGAAGTGTGTTCTGTGCACGTTACTTTAAATTCAGGGATCCCTACTCTAAACCAGTTCAAATCTGAATACAGAAGGAAATGGGCGTTTTTTGGTAAAAATTGATAAAATATTCGCTCATGCAATGGCAAATCTTCTATAATTTGGTATATTATGACAATTGGTCTATTATCCTCTTCGTGAAGAAATCGACTTCCTGTCGTGAACACAGAATTATAATTTAAATAATTATGTTTCCTAGAGAACTGTTGAAGACGTGCACGTCTTCATGTCTGCACAGACAATGAAGTTATATTTATATCCAGGAGTAAAACAAGGTGCCATCTCAGCATTCGCTGAAAGGATGAGGGAAATTGGTTGAGACTGATAGACAGATGGAACTCTTAATGGCAAAAGCCGTGTTCAACTCAGGCTCGCGGAGCGGTCGCGAACGGCTTTCGCCCCATAAGTCCAGAAGTTCGCCTGTGAGCTGCGTTATATCAGGGAGGGGGATGTACGACAGAGCAATAGGCGAACTGCAGTCGGTTGAACGTCTTTCAGACCTTCACAGGCGAGAGTGTTCGGCGAACTGCAGTCGGTTGAACGCCTTTCAGACCTTCACAGACGAGAGTGTTCGCAAGCACCCAAGACGGTGCGAATAAAAATCGAAACAAATATTATAGATTTCGTGATTTTAACATCGTGGATAGTGATATTGAACTTCTTTCAAATCATTTTATGGCGGACATAAACAAATCACATCTGCTGTGTGAAGTTGAATATTTGCAGCCTGACACGCAACTGTACCGTAATCAGAAACGTGATTGGAACTTCAGGTGATGTCGTGATTGGAAAAAATTTTGAAAATATATTTTTATTTGAAATGGGAATTAAATTTTCTCAAATATTATGAATGGTTTTTAATTTAAAGAGCATAAGAGAAAAATATGTTAAAATACAGCGTAAAAACGTTTTTCATTGTGGAGTGAGGTAGTAACTAATTGCATTTTTATTTTTGATTAAGTTCATTGTTCAAATGTTATACTTTATTTCGCTATTTGACTGTCATACCTGGCTCGACTCTAAAGATAAACAATTATTCCGATAAATTTTTTGTTTACATTTTGTTGTTTAAAAAGTTTGCATAATCTAGTAAATGATTCTGAAACGTGTGTTGCTGCAATTCGCAGTTTCCTCTCATTGTCAGCTTGTTCGAGGAGAGCGACAAGCCGTTGTAAAGCTCATTCGCGTACCTTTTTGCCTGAATGCCCTGCGCTTTTCTTCTCTTTCCTCACCACAAGCAACCCCCCCCCTCGATAACACCCCGCTCAGCTCGTGTGCCGAGCCAGCAAGTGGCCAACGGCGTAAACCAAAATAACACGGAAACCTGTCCACGGCGGAAAGCCTTCGTCGTTTCTGCCTTGAGTAGGTTTTACTGTATATCCATTTCGAAAGCTCGAAGTTGTGACTTCCTGTATTTCTTGGAAGGTACTTTGTTTTTTAGGCAGACATATCAATTTTCATTGTGATTTTTTTAAAAAAATTATATACCAACGTTTCGAAGGTTATTAGCCTTCATTTTCAGGGTCTAATGAAATTAAATGTATACATAAATTAAAACAAAAAGTTAGAACTAAAGCAATAAAAATATCATTATAAGAATATATAGATATTAGAGAAATAAAAATATAAATTAGAATTTAACCTTCGTAAAGAAAATTGTCACTTCCTGGCTTGATTTAAGCAGGTTCCTAAGATGCCATCGTCATTTTGTAAACAGTCCCATTAAAATTTCAGAAAGGTTTTAGAAGAGAAATTTCTTTTGTCGCTGAAGAGCTAGTTCACAAATAGCGTAAAGAAAAGTATAACTTTTATTTTCTGGCCTAAAGCACGTGTGGATTACGAAAACCGTTCGTGCGTTTATGAATTTGTTTTGACTTCACTCATTGCGACTCGATAAGCCAACCACGCCACAATAACGTGAAAACAACTGCCGAACGGAGGGACTCTCACCCATGTCCTTCTTGGCCGTGTCCTGAAGTTGCTCCATCCCTGCTCTATAGACGCCGCACGTAACTGCTCTTAATGAGGCACGCCTTTACCTAGATCTGGATCAAATTGCAAAATTATGTACTTTTGCAAAATTACATACTACTTAGCGAAATTCGCTGGAATCCCACCAAAGCATAGGGCAATATGCTCTTGAGTACTGTGATCGCAATTGTTGCTAAGAGTGATTTTATATGTTCAGGGTCTGGACACTCGCCACCGGAGAACGACTTGACATCCCAGCAACGGAATGCCAAGCGGCTGTGGAGTCGCGGATCTCAAGACATGAACCCGTTCCTGATGCAGACGAAGCTATGGCTGCAGGGACATTCCCAAGATTCGATGCTGAAGAACGTGAACGGTAAGAAGACGCCGAGCTCGTCTTCTAACCTTTTCAGCGACAACCGCGCACTCGCAGGAAAGCGCCCGTTCAACTGCGACATTTGCGGAGCTGCTTTCAATTGGCCCAGCAATCTCGTCGTCCACAAGCGCACGCACACCGGAGAGCGGCCGTACAGTTGCGAAGAGTGCGGAAAAGCATTCAGCCAGAAACAAACCCTGGATACTCACATGCGCATTCATACAGGAGAGCGCCCATATCGCTGCGACGTGTGCGGTAAGACCTTCACCGACCGAAGCACCTTTGCCCGTCACAAGCGGAGACACACTGAAGTGCAGCGATGAAGCATTCAAATACCAAGCCATGACGCGCGAATGTAGTGTTGCTTTAGCTAAGTGAAGAGAATTCAACAGATACCAGCACTCAGGCGATTGTTTGGCTGTGATCTAGTTGGAAAGACGCTCATTTAGTGATTTTGCCCAGCACAAACGGTAACTCACTGAAATGCGGCGATGAAGCAGACATAGAAGCCATGACGCTGCTAGTGTAGTGGGGCATTGGCTGAGTTAAGGTTCAATTCTCAAGCAACAGCACTCGAGGGCCGATCATTGGACCGCGACCTGTGCTCTGCGCAGTTTTTTCTGGAAGCCTGTTGTGCTTCGAGCAGTTGCTACCGTAACTACAAAGCATCTGCGTAGAGAGAGCCACGGAAAAACACTTGAATGTGCTACAATGAAGAACTGGTCCAACGAAGCTGTCTCATAATGACTATCATGCAACGAGCTGCAGCCATCTGATATGAGAATTATAAATTGGGAGAAATCAAATATATTTATTAGATGGAGATAATTACTATAACAGTTAACAATTAGGTAGGATTTACTTACAAAATAGGCTGACGCATAGTTACATTTCTTTATTTGGCGTGACGTTATAGTAACCTATTTTGTATGTCCATGTCTTAATTTGTTTACTCAGGAAAATGAGTCTATTAAATAAACGTGTTTTGGAACAAACTCGAATATTATATTAATGATGAGATCATGTTTTATTGAGAATATTATTATTCACAACAAAAATGCAATGTAATAAACGTTGAACATTACTTTTTAGATTAATTCAATTTTTTCCATTATCTCTCACATTGAACACGCATTATTATAATCCCTTAGCTCATTTGTTTAGGACATGTCTGGAAAACAAAATGTCCCAGGTTCGGATCCCGATAGGATCAAAATATTTGTATCATTTCCACTTGATTTTATTGCAAACGCCAGGTCAATTTTTGAAAGAAAAATAAAATTAACAGATGAAGAAAGCATTTTTCTGGCTTCAGTTTCCTGTTCTGTTGAATCGGCGCTAGCTTAATGATTTCGCCCCACCCTCTTCCAAGCTGCTATCAGTCGGTGCTTAAAAGACTTACCTGTAATCCTTATCGCTCCTCCGGGAACTTTTCCATTGAAGAACATCTTAGCGCTCTCAGAATACCGCGCGGGTAGCTCGGTGGTGTAACTCTTAGCCTATCCAACTCTTATACCCACGTTCGCGGGTTGAAACCCTATCGAAGCTGTTTTTTAATTTTTAAAAAAATATTTCGCCTTTGGAAGGAAGGTAAAGCCGGCTGTCCCGTGTAGACCCCCAGTGGGGGGGGCAGACGGTCGCAAGGCTTGAGGCTCTTAGTGGAGGAGGTAATGTCATTACGTCATCATAACGTGGTGTTTCACTGATGAGTGAATATGAATATATCTTTGCCATTCAGGTTTTTAGCAGTTATTAATTCTACTTAAACATTGTTTGATCATTGAGAAGTAACTTTTTAAGAACTTGTTAACAATTCTTTCATGAGAATTACAATTCAAAATCTGTCATTTCTTTCAGAATTTCAGAATTCAACTTTAAAATGGCTTAGGGTAGGGATTACAGAATAATGAAAATGTGCACATAACAACATTCACTTCTCCCCGTAGCACGTCACACAGTTGTTCATCACACAGGTTGTCCAACTGGCGACCCACAGGGCCATTTATTGTGGCCCACAAAAAGTTATTAGTAAAAAGTGAAAGTTCCTTTCATCCCAGTCAGGCGAGAATATTGTGTACCTAGTGCACGCTACCTGCCGCGGTCTACACCCCCGTTAATGTGAAAATAGGTGAGGTTTAGATTTAGGAATTTTTCTCTAGTAAATTCAAAATCATCCCAATGTGTTTCACTGCTTTACGCATGATGCGGCTCGATAACAAGCAGGGTTCGATTCCTCCCTCGTTTCAGATCAGCCGGCCAAAGTGCCGAGATCAATATTACAGGGAGTGGTGTGGATCGCCCAAGTAAGAAAAAATATGGCCCGCAACCATATTAAAGATTTTAGTTGTAGCCCTTAAGTTCTTGCAAGTTGGACACCCCTGTCCTAGAGATTTGATACATGTATTCTAAAAGACTTGAGTGGAGGTGAAAAGACAAGATCTTTTCTGGAATGTGATCATTGGCAAAAACTGGTAATTTTCGACTTTTCTACATGCCTTAGAAATGTGTAAAAATCATTGTGTCAACCTCGAAAAACGTACCTCCGTAACCCATTTTGTTAATATTATAGCCGTACCTAACCCATAATGTAAACATTAAGCTATTGACCTATTTCTCATACGAGCTGCTTATACACGATAGGTTAGAGGATTTAATGGTAGGTAAACCAGTTTTTGATGTGGTCCTTCTAAAGTAGGATTCTAACTCAGGGCCATCTCGTGTACCTGGTAACAAAAACGCTACCTCATTCAAACACCACCTTGTATCCAGCTTCACACCACCCGAAGGAATGGCAATTTATGTGCATTGCACACTTCGGTACATGGGGAAGCTTGCCATCTTACTCCGAAACTTGAGTTCAAATAGTAGTCTAGAGAAAGTTATGTAACGCTGCGCGAAAAAACGGTTAATTTTCTGCAGGAAAACTCGAATCACAAGACCCTGGTGAAGAAAAAATGAATAAATTCTGTTGGTAAATTTAGAAAAACATCTCTAACACGTGTAGCCAGAATCCATGTTTTGTGGGTCCGTGATACCGAAAAATCATTCAGCTCGGAGGTTTCATTTAGGCTTGATCTTTGTAATCCATGTAAATCTACTTCATGAGACAGTCGGCTTCACTTCCCCTCCGAAGGAAGACCGAAGGATTTCTTCGCCCTTAACACGTTCGCTACCAAGCACATTCTCGCTACACCACACCTCGGTACTGTACAGGATTTTCACGTACTACGTCTCTGTGCCAACTGTAATTGACGCATTTCTATACACGCTAGAACATTGTAACTTGTACCCATATGTATATATTATAAACTATTAAATTTATTTACAGAAATGTACGAGTCCTTATGAATTCACGGGAACGTTTTGCAGTTGTTAACATTATAATGAGACCAGTGGCGAGTATTATTATAAAAGAGACACGCCCACGTATTTTAAAAGATCATATGGTCTGGTACTAAAAAAAATTGAATGTTCCTAAGAGACCATATTGAGATATACAAAATTTTCTCTCTCTACATTAATATCTGCCAAAGATCTTAGCGTCCGGCTTGCTAGGTCAATGGGTCACGATATATTATAATCCTTATTACCTTTATAATGGATTATAGGATCCGCCGACTATACAGCTCAGCTGGGAATCTGAAATAGAATGATTCTATTCCTAGTTCATTTCTGTTTGGATTGACTAAATGAAAGATCACTTTCTTTCCTAAAGAACAAAATTTAACAAAGTTTATTTTTACCTTTTTAGCAACCAATTTAGTGAATTTACAATTTTATACCGCGGTTAACTTATCTATTCTTCGTTGATGTCCCTCGTAGACTTCTCAGTCGAAATATCTTGCGAGCTTGCCGTAGTCCAAAGTTCCAAGAAATCCTCTTCTGCCCCTATCCAAGCTGGTCTCAAACTATCAAAATCATCAGTCCCGATTACGTCCTATGACATAGTCCCGAACTCGATTACCACTCCCGACAAAGTTCCAATTTATACATCAATATTGCTTCCACATGAAAATATCTGCAATATCATTCACTGTCCTTAAAATTTCACTGATAACCCAATTCTATCTAGATTGTACCCGTTCCCTCTCACGAACCTACGATCAGTTCAGAAGCGCGTTTCCGAGCAGAATGAAATCTTCCTGCATGATTCATCCCTCGAAGACTTCGTATTAAACTACCTTCATTTTTTTCATAACATTTGACCGTCCTTCTCTCACCCAGCCAATCCATACGTTCGTTATATTTTGGTGTAGCTGACACTTTGATCGTCTAAACTTCTTCGCCCAATCCCAAATTTTCTACTTTCGGCATCCAGACCTCTTAATGCATTTAGAAAAAAACAAAAACTACATTGTTTATTCACGGTCGTTGCTAAGCTCTAGCTCTCGTGATATTTCGTAATACATGGTCCACCATATAGTCTACAAATAAATGTTAGTTTATTTTAATGTGACATATGGGTATGTCACAATATGGTCTCACATGGCAGCCAACGTGTTAAAAGTCCACGGCTTCGAGCGGGTTTGAACCCGCCGTCGTGGGTACAATAGCCCTATACGGTGTCGTACCACCGATCTCGCAAAGGACCGTACAGGAATTTCTTGAGGTGTAAGCGGATGCTCAGTGCTGGTGTTGTCTTTCTGCACGATAACGCTCGATCTCACACGGCTCGACTCAACATATTCCCTGCAGCACTTTAGCTGGAGGTGTTTGAACATCCACCCTGTAGTCCCAATCTCGCCCCTAGCGATTTGTATCTTCTCTTACAACTCAAGAAATTTCTGGCTACTCAACATTACTCGTAACACTTTGACGCAGAGCTGCAGGTGGCTGAATTTTATTTATTTTAGGCCGGTATTCAACATGGTCGTTAGCGATCTCGGATACAAGTGACACAAATTTAATTTGCAGACATTGATGATTCACAGAAACTTAAAGAATCAAACAAGGAGAGGAACATGGGTAAAATCTTTTAGTACTGTTGCCATTCCATGGAGATGAAATAAGAGTAATGTCAGAGGAGTGGGTGATGAGTAGTAGGGGTAAGTATTATACGCGCACGTTTTCTTGAGCCCCGGAATACCTATCCCCCACTCCTTTGCCAACGTTAGTTGAATTAAGAATAAATGATAGCAACGAGCAATTTGGAAAAAATCTGATAACCAGAAATGATAGCTTTCATGTTATAGAAACTATTTTGCATCGGGAAACGAGCTACAAATTTGATATAAAATTCCTTGTCAAAATAACCAAACTCCCCACT
This sequence comes from Teleogryllus oceanicus, assembly GCA_964035755.1. Taxonomy (NCBI): domain Eukaryota; kingdom Metazoa; phylum Arthropoda; class Insecta; order Orthoptera; family Gryllidae; genus Teleogryllus; species Teleogryllus oceanicus. Next base: position 50,398,704 of record CAXIVR010000010.1, on the reverse strand, counting down.
CCTCGAGCAACGAGCGATCGGAGGGCTTAAGAAAACGTGTGAGAATAGTATTATGGGGCTCAAGAAACTTACGCATATTATTCTTGGGTTTTAGTAACGTGGCGCGTAAGAGTCTTGTCTTCTCGATGGAATATGATACGGCTTTTCGCGTCTTTCTCGATATCGATGTCTCTTAGATGTCGCAGAATTTGCAGCACAGTTTGATACCACAATCTAATAAGACTGTGGTATCTTATTAGAATGTGGCATAACCTTATGTTACCAGGAAGAGAAACAACAGACATATATCATCTTACTGGTCGCTTAGAGACAGTGCCGCGCCCCAATTCCAAACATTTGCTCGAAGCTGCGGGGCAGTGTTGATACGGTCGCGATCATGCGACATCTGACGGCACGACCGAGAAAACGCCAAAATACCGGGTGATCAGTTTAAAACGCAACCCGGTTGTTCGAGGCTCTGAGGGAAAGTGAAAGAATTGCAACACTGCTTGTGGGACAGCTCCTTCACTACATTTCTCGCATTGCATTACAAAAAGATTCGAGTATGGTGTGCCCGGCGCAGATAAATTGATCAGTTGCTGTTCAAAGAAACAGTAACCGCGAATACGTATCTGAATATATTGCGAAATTTTGTATCCCATCTTGTAAAGGATGAGAGAAATTTTTGGTTTAGCAGGATGAAGCAACATCACATACTGCCAAGTCGGCAATGCAATTTCTGGAAGAGTTTTTTTTTTTAACAGAATAATTTCAAGGGGTTTGTGGTCCCCTCATTCGCTTGATTTGTCCCCGCCGGATTTTTATCTTCGGGGATGCCTCAAAAGTAAAGTTTATGCGAACAAGCTTGCTAATGTCAACGAGATGCAAAGAAACATCAAGGAAGCGATTCGCAAGATTGACGAAGAAACTTTACATCGGGTTATAGCAAATGTTCTCAAGGGAGTTAATGCTTGTTTGTTAGCAAGTGGACGGCATTTTGAACACTTTTTTGTGAGCTTCACTTGTTTCTGACGCCAATTCTACTCACTAAATATTTTCCTTTTCTTCTTTACCAATTGCTAAACTAGCTTTCTTATTTTCGTTTGCGGAGAATTTTCAAAACATTTTTCTTAAGGTGAATATTATTATTATAATTATAAGTGGGATGAAGAGCAATGGTTGATGCTTATGATATGTCGTCAACCAGTCGTCGACTATCTTTAACTGACAATTTAGTCATTGATTATTCTGCACTGACTTCTGATCTGATCTTTCGATACTTATTTTTAATGTATCATTATGTCAAAAACAACAACAATAACAACAACAACAAAATAATAATAATAATAATAATAATAATAATAATAATAATAATAATAATAGGAACATTTGTTCTGTGAATCTGGAATTTATAATTTATTAATATTTATTTAAAACAGAAAAGTATAAAACGTACATTTCTAGAGGATATTTGTAATGACAAGCAAAGTTTAGTATTAAATTTACTTAAATGTGTATTTTACACGGCAAGCTTATCTCACTTTTAAGCTATTAAGGAAGAAATCACTGTTCTTGTCAATAAAAAACTCTTTTGACACCAAACAAACAGGCGCATTGCCTTTCTCTTTGAACTCGTGGCCACGACGCTCACTTGCTCTCCTCCTCTGGGCGGCATTAGTGAAGAAGGGATTAAGGGAACTTCCCGACAGTTTACATGCTTGAAACCGTCAACCGCTATCCGACGCACTCATAGTTGCCAGTGCAATTCGCTCTCCCTGCTATGGGTCGCATTTTAAACTGATCACCCGGTATACACTCCACGGCAAGAATCAAATCTCGCGCGGTGTCGCTTGTGTATAGTTCAACGGCTTGCCGTTAAACGCTGCCATCGGAACCGATGCCTGTGTTACGGCTAGTATAAATACTCTTTGATATATTTATACTTGTTTTTTTAATGTGGCATCTGTAGTAGTATCTCCAAGATGGAATTCGGCACGACTTTTTGCATCTTTCTTGGTCGTGCCACAAGATGTCGCTTGATCGTGCCCGATTAGCAGTG
>CAXIVR010000010.1:50384658-50396566 GCA_964035755.1 Teleogryllus oceanicus | reverse complement strand
GAAGGAGTAAGGTAAAGAAAAAACCTACAAAAGTGCTAGTTCACTGGATGTTATGAAGATCGATAGATATATGTGAGACACAATAAAGATAATATAAGAAAGATGATGAGACTAAATAATTAATATCGGGGGAAATTTACAAATTACTAAATTGATAGGGAGAGCGAGGTGAAGAGAAGCTTGAAAAGTTTTAAATTCTATATGCATGAATAAAAAAGAGTATTGGAAAGTGGACTCAATAGGCTTGGAAAAATCAAAAAGCCACAATAAAGAATTACTAACTGAAAACAGACCAGATTACATAGCTCATCAGTACACTTAAACAAGTGTTCCCCAAGTTACAGTAGAAGTAGTAAACATGCTTTCACAGAAATGGACAAATTACAGGGCATCGGGACTTGGAGTTTAAAATTCAATAAAATTAATTGAAACAGACCCATCAAGAGCCATAGATGTCATAACCCAGATAATCAATACATGTTTGGAAAAAGATTGGATGGATGGAAACTCCTGAGGAAAGGAACATGGTGTATCGCTCATGAAACTGCAATATGTCGGAACCCCCATAATTTATGAAATTGAGATATTAACATCAATAGATTCATTTTCTAAGAATACACCTACATACAAAATTTCATCTTCATAAAATAATATTTTCATGCTAAATTTTATAAAAAAAATTGTTGTATACCAATAATTTGGAATATTCAAGCAAAATGCTGTACGGCAATGAATTTTAAAACAATTGATAAATAATAAATTCTATTGATTGTAAAGATGCAGTGTGAAACAAATAACATAAAATAAGTTTAAATCAATCTTGGAACTCTAAAAATTTGTTGAGTTTTGTATCTCTCCTTTAAAATTTAGTTCTTGTTGGATGCAATATTTTGCAGTTTAATGAGCAATGTATTCCAACGATAATGAAGAAGGAAACTAAGAATAAATGTGCACATGACCAGGTTCAGTTACCAGTACACTCAAGAGACTGACCAAGTACTGAGGGAAGATTGGAAACTGAAATCAGAGATGGAGGAACATAGTGACATTTGACTGATGATATCTTGTGATTACAACTTATTCTTTAATAAAAACAAGACTATTGAAAAAATCCATGAAGGCAGGGAGATACACACCGTGTATGTTGATATGATAAAGGTACTTGGCTATACTCCTAGTTGAACTATGGGATTCAATAAAAGATGAAAATATCAATTCTGTGTGCATTAATGCTATTAAGTTTTTCACATCTAGAAAAGAATGTACGAGTACAAGGGTTTTTGAGTATACCTGTTGGGACAGATTTTTTAGTACATTAATGTACTAAAAAGTTGATCAATTAACCAGAGCCAATAACCAGGACATCAACTTCATGGATAGAAAATTATTTGAAGAATGCAATAGGTGACAGGGCAAAATAAAGCAAAATCCAAATATGTGGTAGTTGAAAGAAATGATAGAACAAGTTAATTATCTAAAAAAATTCAATTATTATCTGTGAATCCCTGTAACAAATGATGGTTGTTGCCAAATGAATCTACTAAAGAACAAAGGCCGGCATGTTATTAGGACATTATATCTATAGCCGGAGACTATAATAATCTAAATAAATAAATCTACTAAAAGACAAAGAGAAGGGGACAAATTTATTCGGACATTACATATATTGGCATGAGACTTCAACATAAAAAGAGACGCAAACATTTTAAAGAAAATAGGAATAAAAGAAGATCCAGAAGAAAGTGAAACTAATGATAATAGTCACAAGGTTAGAGAATGAAGATTGGAAAGATTGAAACAAATGGAGATAAAACCACAAGAAATGGCATTACTTTAATAAACTTGGTTTACTACTAATTCTATTTGTATGTTGGTGACTCCCAAGATTATACAAAGGGAACCAACATATAAAATAAAAAAGAGCTGAAATTAATTTTTTTTAATGATAGGCTTAACAGCATGAAAAGTAAATTGATTGCATTATGTAACATGAAATAAGACATTGGATAAGATGGCTAATAGAAATTAATTAAATGGAAAGGGAAAGTACAAGAAATGTTACTCTACATAAAATTCTGGCATTTCAACACACCAGATAAAAAAATTAAAAAATATATTGCTACATGCAATGAACGCTTTGAAAATGAAAGGTTGTGTAATGTATCACGATAAAATGCCAGTTTTACCATTACCCGCGGAAAATAAAATGAGGGCATATTCATGTATTTGCATACCGTTGTGCACAATGACACATCTTGATTCAAAATATTTTGTGTCAATTGACTAACTTACAGATTATTGTAGAGTAATGAGTTTCCCAAAAACAAAATGAAAGTTGAACCGAAAATTAAAGAGCAAATATCAAATAGAAAATATTATGAATAAGAAAATGAAATATTTGCAAACATATTGCAAAAGTTGTAGTCTGCAATAAACAATTTAAACAATTTTTAAGAAATAACAGAAAAAGAAAACATTCACTGCCAACAAACATTCCTCAACAAAATCATGTTGCTGAAAGGAAATGTACGATATTGGTAGAGAGTTTCCCCTAGTAGTTGCCAGTATCAGAAAAATATGGGCTAAAGCAATTTCGATTGAGAATAATATTTAACAAAGTATGTCCATCAGAAACTTTTTGGGACAGGACCCTATAAGAATTGGTAAAACAAAGATAATCATGTAGCCATTTTTAAACATTTGCTTCAAAAACATTTATTTTAATTTCAAAATAAGATATAGGAAAATTTGATCCAAAAACACAGGAAGAAATTTGTATGAGTTCTGAAATGTAGGATTTGAAAGTTTATAGAATATAGCCAAGGAAGAACAAATTCATTAAACGCAAAAATGTCAAATGAAGCAATTGTTCCCAAAATATTTGTTGTCCTGGTAAGGCACATTGTTTATTGAAGAGAAAAAGGAAAACAAGTGTGAGAAACATTCTAAAATATCATTTCGTTTTAAAAACCATTTTCGCAGTTTGACGGATCTGATCATTTCCGGTACCGATTCTGGACCTAATATTCGCTTTTTCATACATAAATTATAAATTAAACTACTACATTAGCCACCTACCTTACACCTCAACTTACCAATAACTAACAAAACTAATCTGGCTTTGAAAAATGAAAATTGATTCGAAAATTTCCCCATCACTTGGACATTCTACATTTTGACGAACGCCATCTTTTTAGGCCTAAACGTCAGCATGTTCTCCCGCCTGCAACCTTCCCACGATTATTCGTATGTTGTTTTTTTTTTATAGACATATGCTTGTTTAGATATTACATACACAAACAGTCACAATAGTCCAAAAGTGTTTAAATCGTTTAAAAAACACGATTGAAATAAAATGCGAATGGGTACAGAACTGCAGCTCTTCTACAAATGAATCCTGCATATGTATTCGAACCTATACGTCCTTATAATTTGTGAAAGTACTTGAAAAATTATAAGTACCCAACTATTCTATGGAAATGTTCATGAACATGATAATAGGATAAAATTCCTATTCACAAATTTTAAACAACTTTGTAAGTATTGTTACGGGGATCATTTTGAAAATTATCTTACACGCGTATGTGTCTCAAAGTTAAATGGAAATAAAAAGATTAAGATGTTTAAAGCAATTAATTAAAATGTTTAAGCACACTTTCCAATAGTGTTATTCAAACAACCTTTTTGCTATAACTTGATTGCCTACAATCATGAACTTTCATGTCAGAAAGTCAACAAAAAATTGAAATAATAGGAAAGTAAAGTAAAATGTATGTATCAAAACGTACCCACTTCACAGCTGCCGAAGAACCTTCCACGTCTGAGAAATCCAAGCTCGGAAGCACTGATTATTGTAAGAGCCGCAACGAAGACGCTACACCAAAAGCAAGTATCCCGCTCTGCTGCTTACAATCGACTGTCGATCGCTGAGGTCTGACTCGATCTCATCGATCATCTCGTGATTGGTCCCCCACCGAACGCTTCTTGACGCCACCTAAGCGCCATTTTGTAACTCAAAATTATTTCTGTCGATTAACAATGGAATATTCTGACAGAAAACAAAGTTACTTTTACAGAAAATTTTACATTGAATATGTAAATTTAATCATGAAATAAAAACTATCTATGTACATTGTGATTTATTAATGAATGTTCTCATGATCTCATCACGTTGGTGGCATGAGATTACCTAACGGTTCTTGGCGTCGCCACAGCGCCATTTTGCAACGCGGCATTATTTTTGTTCATAAACAATGAAATTTAATTTACAGAAAAGAAAGTTTCTTTCACAGAAAATTTTCCATGGATATGCAAATTTCATCGTGAAACAAAAACAAACTATGATTTATTAATGGAAGTTATTTAAAGAAAGTTAGGAACATACTTAATTTTCTTTAGTAACCATATAATGCATAATAAAAGATATTTTTCTTTTATCTCATAATTAAAACTGGAGGCGTCTACAGAGTTCAGCAAAGAAATATGTGCTGTCTTTAACTTTGAGTTGACAATAATAAAAATAATAATAATAATAATATTAACAACAACAAAGACAACAACGACAACAACAACAGAAATACTAATAATTATTGTTATGTAAGGTATTATTATGATTTTCAATGAGAATAGTTTGAAGCAGTATAAGTCCATTTGCTCTAGCAATACAATGTTATACAATAATTCCTTTGTAGGTATTACATTATTATGAACATACTATTACGTATTTAATCATGGTTTTGTTCTTTTCTATACAATGGAAATGTCTTTAGTTTTTACTTGTGTCATCGTACATGTTTCAAGTAAGCCTATTTTATACTTTATTTTAGTTTACATAAATTTAATTATTACATTATACATAAACATGCATGCAAGTGTTTGATACATCTAATTGAAAGTTCTTCAGTTACAACAATCTAAAGCTTTAAAAAAAGAGTGAATGTCCTGCTCAAATTTCTTGAGACATTCACACAAAATAATTGAAAAGGGATAATCCTCTAAAAACATCTCACAACAATTGTACAAATGGCTCTGATACTGATGGCACTGAAGTGTTAACACTCAGATAATTATTCAAAAGAGAATTATTTTTTAAAAAATTGAGTTTGACAGTTTTAAAGTGTGAGAAGGTACTCTTCAAATTGAATTCTTAAATCAACTCAACTTCAAATTCTTTCATTACTGTCCATGTCTGAATATATCCCAAACAATTATGTTTGTTAAAAGAAAATACCTAACACAAAATAGTATTTATCCATAAATGGAATACAGATATGCATTAGCATGATACTACGCAATCAAATCATGTACACACATACATATCCTATTCTTCAACAACTCTCTCCATGAAGGTGCATATACAGAAAATAGGTCCCAGATAATCGAAGAATATTTGATATTTGCATAATAAAGAAATGTAAAATTCAAATTAACAAGTTTTCCTAAAGAAGACACACTAGAACATTGATGTTTACCTTAAAGATAAATAGGCCTTAAGAATACTTTCTTACAAATATGAAGGGAAAAGAAATCACACGATGCCTTAAAATGCAAATAAATATTTTAATTTAATGATTTTAATAATAATACAAATATGCATTCCTTTTAATTAACCCTAATATGATAGTGCTTATACTCATATAAACTAATTATTTGACAAGTATTAGTATTAATACAATTAGTGTAATAGTACTTGTAGTATTCCAACTTCACACACCATCATGATTCGCTTTGGATTATTTTGTGTGAATATCTCATGAAATTTTGTTTCTTGAGCAGGACTGACTATTACTTTTAAGTCTTAGATTGTTGTAGATAAAAGGTTTATAATGGGGATTGTGAAAACTTTTTTTTTTTTTTGGTAGGTATTCACAATTACTTTGTTACGTGAAAACCAATTACTAAGTCATTGTAACAGTGTCTTTGCAATATCCAATGACCATCATGTTTTCAATTTAAATGTAACATTATTGTTATTTACAAAAAGTAGTGTTTGAAGATTTCCTAGAGCTTGTCGAATATCATTAGTGCAAAATAGAGATAATGCACTCAGTGTTGAGCCCTGTGAAACCCATAACTTGGGTTCTGATTTATGGTAATCTAACATTCTGCCATTATAAAAAGGAATTACTCCAATCTGTTTAAAATTTGTGAGGTAAAATTAAATGCAAGATTGAGCTAGACTCTGAGTGCAATAAAATGCTGGATTTAAAAGAAGATGATTGATTCATGATTTACATTTAATCAATTTTATTCATGATTTACATTTAATGCTAGTGAAAGTTCAAGAAATTACTTCCATTAACGATTCCTTCTCATCTACGTGTTACAATTTCATTGAACACATACAGTGGTGTAATATTTAGAAGAATATTCATGCATTCATGAATATTTATGCAATTAAAATAAATATTAATAAATAAAAAAGGTTAAAAAAGAATGTATTTCATAATTATATGTTCAAAATAATGTAATATCTACAAAGGAATTATTGTAAAATATTGTATTGCTGGAGCCCAGACTTACACAGTTTAAGCAAAATCTCAATGAAAATTATATAATAGCTTACATAACAATAATTATTAGTATTTTGTTGATTTTTGTTCTTGTTGTTGTTGTTGTTGTTATTATTATTATTATTATTATTATTATTATTATTATTATTATTATTATCATCATCATCATCATCATCATCATCATCATCATCATCAACTCAAAATTAACAGAATCGCATATTTCTTTGCTGATCTCTGGAAACCTGGGATTTCTACAACCTGTTAACATGAAATATTAAAAGTACGATCTTTAGACCTACATCAACATCAATATGCGCAATTAAATCTAAATTGTAATTTTAAACTATAAAAATACGCCTCCGCGTTTAATTATGAGATTAAAGAAAAAAATATCATTTATTATGGTATTTTTTGGTTACAAAAGAAAATTAAATATGTTCCTAGCTTGCTTTAACAAGAAAGCTAGGATAAAATCAATAAATCATAGTTTCCATCGTTTGTTTTTATTTCATGATGAAAATTGTATATCCATGGAAACTTTTCTGTGGAAGAAACTTTCTTTTCTGTCATGATAATATATCATTGTTCCTGGACAAAAATGATGTTGCATTACAAAATGGCGCTGAGGTGACTCCATGAAGCGTTGGGTAATCTTATGCCGCCAACCCGATGAGATTATGAGAACAATCATTAATAAATCACAATGTACATATATAGTTTTTATTTCATGATTAAATTTACGTATTTAATGTAAAATCGTCTATGAAAGTAACTTTTTCTGTCATTAGAATATTTCATTGTTAATCGACAGAAATGATGTTGCATTACAAAATGGCGCTGTGGCGTTCGGTGGGGGACCAATCACACGCCGCCAAGGCGATGAGATCGAGTCAGACCGCAGAGACGACAGTCGATTGTAAGCAGGAGAGCGGGAGACTTGCTTTTGGTGAAGCGTCTTCGTGTTGGCCTTTACAATATTGTCTTTCCGTGCGTGGGTTTTCACAGAAGTGACAAGTTCTTTGGCAACTGTGAAGTGGGTACGTTTCGACATGTACATTTTACTTGCTTTTACATAATTTTGAGTTCCATTTATTACAATTCTTTGTTGGCATTCTGAAATGTGATTAAGAATGTTCATGGTTGTAGGCAATCAAGTTAGAACAAAAAAGCTTTTTTCGAAAAATATTATTGGATAGTATGTTATTTATTTATTTATTTTTGTTAATCGTTTTAAACATCGTATTCTTTTTATTTCCATTTACCCGTTTCAAGAAACGAACGCGTGTAAAATGTTATTCAAAATCAACCGCGTAACAATTCTCAGAAAAAAGTTTTAAATGTGTGAATAAGCATTTTAAACCATTATTTTATACAAGCATATTTTCATAAAATAGTTGGGCTACTTATATTTTTCCATCTTCCTTCCCGAATTATTAGAACGTATAGGTAGGAGTAAATATGTAGGATTCATCTGTAGATATGCTGCTATTCACATTTCATTTTTATTGTTTGTTTTAACTCTGCAAACTTTTGAGTGATCATGAATGTTTGTAGTATCTATCACGAACGTATGTTTCAAAAATACGAATAAACTTAGGAAGGTTGCGGGCGGTAGAAAATGCTAACGTTTAGGCCTAAAAAGGCGGCGTCCGTCAAAGTGTAGAATGTCCAAGTGACGGGGAAATTTTCGTTTTTTAAAGCCAGATTAGTTTTGTTAGTTATTGGTGAACTGAGTTATAATGTAGGTAGTTACTGTAGTATTTTAATTTATAATTTATGTTGAACGATCGAAATTAGGTCAATCCCCCGCTACCGGAAATAATCAGATCCGTCAAATTGGGTAAATAGTTTTTAAAATATTGTGATATTTTAGAAAGTATCTCCTACTATCGTGTTTTCCATTTTTTCCAATAAAAATTGTGCGTTTCCTGGATAACAACTATTTTGAGAACAATTGCTTCATTTTAATGTGAATTTATTCTCTAGAGAATGCAAGTTCCAAATCGTTGCATAATTTAAGTGAATTTCCAACTCTTACATGCATTCACAACATGATGTTTAATAGATTTTTATGTAATAATTAATTTCTGCAATCAATAATTTTGAGAATCAACAACATACAAACAGATTTAGTATGAAGTAAACAAAGTTTTTTATAGGGGTGCCATTTCTTGTAGTTTTATCTCCATTTGTTTCAATCTTACCAATCTTCATTCTTTAACCTTGTGGCTTTCATCATTACACTAACTTCCTTTTGGATCTTCCACTATTCCAATTTTCTTTGTAACGTTTGTGTTTCAATCCTTAATATAATTCCAAAAAATTTTTTTTTTTTTTTTTTTTTAACCTTTTTTTATTTGGATATATGTCTTCTTTGTTCATTAAAAATCTATTATTATTTTGCTATATTTATCCATCTACCCACTTTTTGCATTCTTGAAGTAATTTTCTAGGCATGAAGTTGATATCCTCATCATTAGCTCTGGTTAATTGATCGACTACACACATAAATGTATTAAAAAATCTGCCCCATCAAATATATGCAAACCCTGGTACATTCCTTCTGAGATGTGAAGATCTTAATTAAGGTATTATTATTAATGTTGCGAATAACCACCACTCTTGTCTAAAATCTTTGTTTATTCTAAATATTGAAGTAAATCTATTGAATACTGCATCAATGCAACACTGGAAATATACATATAGAAATATACTACTTTATAGTGTTAATGCAGACTGTGTTTACATTTTCATCTTTCACTGCATCGCATAGTTTAACTAGGAGTACAGTGAAGTTCATTTAACATATCTACATATACCATGTGCATCTCCCTGCGTTCACAGATTTCTTCATTAAACTGTACAAATTTGTTCGCAACACATGATGTCTCCCCTGAAAAGCCACTCTGTTCTTCCATCTCTAATTTCAGTTTCCAATCTTCCCCTCAGACTCTCGATTATACTACCAACAGGAGTGACATGCTCATTATAATATTTATTCGCAGAGTCTTCCTTAGATTTGGTTGAAATATATCACTCATTATACAGCAAAATGTATCGAACAACAACTAAATTTGAAAGGAAAGTGCAAAACTGGACAAAAATTTAGAGTTCCAAGATTTTTTATTGAAATTTATTTTGTTGTTTGTTTCATACTCCATCTTTACAATCAATAGAATTTTTTTTTCCAATTTATACAGCATTTTGTTTGAATATTCCAAATTATTGGTATACATCATTTTATCTTTATAAAATTTAGAATGAAAATATTATTTTATGAAGATGACATTTTGTATGTAGGTGTAATCTTAGATAATGAATCTATTGATGTTAAAATCTCAATTTCATAAACTATATGGGTTCTGACATTTTGCAGTCTCATGAGCGATACGCCGTGTCCTTCTCTTCAGGAGTTAAATCTCCTTACAAACATTTATTGAATATCTGAGTTATGACATCTATGGCCCATGATAGGTCTGTTTCAATTAATTTTATTATGAAAATCCCAGGTCCCATTGCCCTGTAATTTGTGGGAATTCTGATTGTCCATTTCTGTAAAAGCATGTGGACTACTACTGCTGTAACTTGGGACACACTTTCTTAAGTGTACTGAGGTTCATATGAAACTCCTATGTATTCTGGTCTAATTTCAGTTAGTAATTCTTTGAAGTGGCTTTTTAATTTTTCTGAGCCTATTGGATTGACTTTTCAATGTTCTTTTTTTTTTATCCATATAGAATTTAAAAATTTTCATGCTTCTCATCACCTAGCTCTCCCTATCAATTTAGTAATTTGTAAATTTCCCTCAATATTAATTCCTTAGTCTCATCATCTTTCTTTTATTATCTTTTCTATGTCTCACATATATCTATCTATGTTCATAACATCCAGTGAACTAGCATTACTGTAGGCCGTTTTCTTTTCTTTACCACTTTCTTGGGGTTTTCACTCATCCATTCACATCTTTTTTTATCCTTTCCTTTCATGCAAATTAGTTAGTTCTGCTGTGTTTTTGATAAGGGTTTTGTAAGTAATACTGATGTTTGCCATTTGCATGTTCGTAATTGCTTGAGCAACATGTAATACCGCAATAATATTTTATAAGACAAGGTTGTCTTCTGGTGTCACTCACATGGTAAATACATACTTCCATGAATCATGAGAAGTACCAGAGCTTGTGCTTTCCAAGAATCATAATAATGTCTGTAGATATCTTTTATGTGGTATAATGTTGTTTTAGCCATTGTTAACACATCTCATAACATATGAAATTTCACAAGTGCTTGGTTTGTTCCATTGTAAATAACATTCAATGTTTTTGGCTTTTTCTATTCATATTCCTTATTATTTTAGTAGTCTCTAGTATCCACTAAATAAATACATTATTTCCTAACAGCATGATACACACACCATTAATTCAAATGTACATTTTAACAGTTCCAGTGCCACAATGGGGGCTGCACTGCCAAAGCAGGGTACTAGAAGTTTGCAACGTGATCTGGTGAAGGAATTTGAGGCCTTTCTCACCAAGGTAATTCACATTTTATAATAATGGATGTTAAATATCTTTCAACAAATTGTTAAAATATTTATATTATGATTTGAGATTTTGTTATAATTTGCAAATTATATCATAATATAAATCTTAATTTTTTTTAACAATCAAAAGCTCCTGCTTTGTAAGTTTTTGACTCGTGTTAGTCGTTTGTGTTAGTTTGAGTCGTTTTTGACTCGTTTGGCTTGTGTGGCGCTTATAAATCAGAATGACTGTAACTAATAATAGTTTCAGTTTAGGAAAATTTTAGTAGAATAAAAGTAACGAAAAATATTTGATGATTTAAGGCGTTGATTGAAATCATCAAAAGATAAATATCAAGAAATTTATATCAATGCACTGGTATCTATGTTTATTTTAGCATCGTGATTGAACTGCATTGTTTATTCCATGATGTACAAGTAATGTTTCCTATTGTTTAAGGGATGTCTGCAGCTTGTTAACACATTTTTATTTTCTATATGCTGCAGCCTGGTGGTGTGCTCTTAAAGGAACAGCTCCTCACTCTTTTGAAGCTGCTCAACCACACGGACTTTTCCAGCCCTTATCTGTAAGTATTATTGCTAGTTATAAAGCACTTAACATTATAGTATGTAGCTTGTTAGTTGGTCCCAACATCTCTCTGCTCTTAACTTTCACGCAAAGCTTATTGCTACATGAAATAATAATATCTCAGCGTGCATTTGTTTGTGTGTGTTCGGAAAACTGCAGATCTTTGCGATTGATTATTGGTAATGAATTATCACAAGGGAAAAGTTGCAAAGAGGAGTGACTGAGCGAGGATGTGGTTTCGCAGGGGCTTCGAGCTGCTGAGCGCGGCACGCAGCTTCGCGCATGCGCA